>VDFB02343516.1:0-48623 GCA_007258455.2 Sequoia sempervirens | reverse complement strand
TCTACAAATTCCATTTAATGGATTTTTTGTAAAAAGACTCAAAAAAATTTCCTATGTTACCTCCTCTAATTCTACCTTTTAAAAAAATATATCTTTTTCAAGAATAACTTTTTTTTTAAGAAAACGGGCGACCTAGGTCCCTTTAGCATACGAGCACCTATAAAAACCATATTTCGATTTTCCCAAAAAAAAAAAGTTTAGTAGATTCTATTTTTGAGGGGTTCTCGCATGTTGTTGAATAATTAGTTTTTCAAAAACAGGATGATATGGTTCTACTCAGAACGACATTCTCTAAAAAATTGAACGATTTGGGTCTCTTGAGCACACGAGTACCTATAAAACCCATATTTTCAATTTTCCCAAAAATAATTGTTTCGTAGATTCTATTTTGAGGGGTTCTTGCATGTTTGTGAAATATTAGTTTTTTAAAAATTCAAACATGAGTGGTTTCCTAAATGTGGCTATAACTCAACAAAAAATGAATGTTCGAGAAACGTGATAGAAAATACGTGTATAAAATGCACAACTATAGTGTAATCCACAAGCGTAGTCACCAAAGTTGATAGATGGCCCACGAAAGCTAAAACATGAGTGGTTTCCTAAATACAACTATAACTCAAAAAAATTAAGGTTTGGGAGAGGTGATAGAAAATTAGTGTTTATAATGTATAACTACAGTGCAATCGACAATTGTAGTCACCAAAGTTGATCGATTGCCCACGAAAACTCAAACATGAGTGATTTCTTAAATGCAGCTATAACTGAACAAAAAATGAAGGTTTGTGAAAGGTGATATAAAATACGTGTACAAAATGGGCAACTACAGTACAATCCACAATCGTACTCATGAAAATTGATGGATTGCCCACGAAAACTCAAACACAAGCGGTTTTCAAAATGCAGCAATAACACAACAAAAAATAAAGGTTCACGGAAGGCCATAGAAAATACGTGTACAGAACGGACAACTATAGTGCAATCCACAACCGTAATCAACAAAGTTGATCGATGGCCAACGAAAACTCAAACATGTGTGGTTTCCTAAATGCAGTTATAACTCAACAAAAACTGAAGGTTCACAAAAGGGGATAGAAAATAAACGTCTAGAATGGAAAACTACAGTGCAATCCACAATCATAGTCACCAAAGTTGATCGATGGCTCATGAAAACTCAAACATGATCGGTTTCCCAAGTGCAGCTATAACTCAACAAAAATGAAGGTTCGTGCAAGCCGAGAGAAAATATGCGTATAAAATGCACAACTATAGTGTAATCCACAATCATATTCACCAAAGTTGATAGATTGCCCACCAAAACTCAAACTCGAGTCGATTCCTAAATATGACTATAATTCAACAAAAAATGAAGGTTCATGAAAGTTGACAGAAAATACACATAGAATGGCCAACTACAGTGCAATCGAAAATTATAGTCACCAAAGTTGATCAATGGCCCATGAAAACCCAAACACGAGCAGTTTCATAATTGCGGCTATAACTTAACCAAAAATGTAAGTTCTTGAAAAGCGAAGGCACAACTATAGTGTAATCCACAAGCGTAGTCACCAAAGTTGATCGATAGCCCACGAAAACTCAAACTCTATCGGTTTCCTCAATGCGGCTATAACTCAACAAAAAATGAAGGTTCATGAAAGGCGATAGAAAATACGTGAACACAATTGACAACTACAATGAAATCCACAATCATAGTCACCCAAGTTGAACGATGGTCCACGAAAACTCAAACACGAGTAGTTTCTAAAGTGCGGATATAACTCAATGAAAAATTATTTTTTGTGAAAGGCGACAAAAAATACACGTCTAGAATGCACAACTACAGTGCAATCCATAATCGTAGTCACCAAAGTTGATCGATGGCCCATGAAAACTCAAACAAGAGTGTTTTCCTAAATGTGGCTCTAACTAAAAAAATTGAAGGTTCATGAAAGCCGATTAAAAATATGCAGACCAAATGCACAACTATAGTACAATCAACAATCGTAGTAAGCAAAGTCGATCGATGGCCCACAAAAACTCAAAACTGAGTGGTTTTCTAAAAGCGGCTATAACTCAACAAAATATGAAGATTCACAAAACGTGATAGAAAATATGTGTATAGAATGTACAACTAAAGTGTAATCCACAAGTGTCGTCAGCAAAGTTGATCGATGGCCCATGAAAACTCAAACTCAAGTGGATTCCTAAATGTGGCTATAAATTAACAAAGAACAAAGGTTCGCGAAAGGCAATAGAAAATAAGCTTACATAATGGAGAACCAAAGTGCAATCCACAATAGTAGTCACCAGAGTTGATCGATGTCCCACTAAAACTCAAACACGAGCAGTTTCCTCAGTGCGGCTATAACTCAATGAAAAAATGACAGTTCACAAAAGGCGATAGAAAATATGCATATAGAATGCACAACTACAATGTAATCCACAATCATAGTCACCAAAGTTGCTCGGTGGCCCAAGAAAACTCAAGCACAAGCGTTTTCCTAAATGTGGCTATACTCAACATAAAATGAAGGTTCACGAAAGGCAATAGAAAACACGTATACAAAATAGACAACTACAGTGCAATCCACAATCGTAGTCACCAATGTTGATCGATGGGCCACGAAAACTCAAATATGAGCGTTTTTGCTAAATGTGGCTATGACTAAACAAAAAATGAAGGTTCATGAAAGGAAATTATACTTATGTGTACAAAATGCACAACTACAATACAATTCACAATCGTAGTCACCAAAGATGATAAATGTACCAAAAAGACTCAAACATGAGTGGTTTCCTAAGTCCAGCTATATCTCAAAGAAAAATGAATGTTCGTAGTCACCAAAGTTGATCGATGGCCCACAAAAACTCAAACTCGAGCGGTTTCCTAAGTGGGGCTATAAGTAAAAAAAAAATGATGGTTCACAAAAGCTGATAGACAATACCCCTATAGAATGCACAACTACATCAATCAACAATTCTAGTCACCAAAGTTGATCGAAGGCCTACGAAAATTCAAACACGAGTGTTTTCCTAAATACAACTATAACTCAAAAAAAAATGAAGGTTTGCAGAAGGCGATAAGAAATACATGTATAGACTGCACAATTACAGTGTAATCCAGAAGTTTACTCACCAAAGATGATTGATGGCCCACGAAAACTTAAAAACAAGCGGTTTCCTAAATGCGGCTATAACTCAACAAAAAATGAAGGTTCATGAAAGGCGATAGAAAATATCCGTAGAGAATGGACAACTACAGTGCAATTCACAATCGTAGTAACCAAAGATGATCGATGGCCCACGAAAACTCAAACAAGAGAGGTTTCCTAAGTGCAACTATAACTAACTGAAAAATGAAGGTTCACGAAAGGTGATAGAAAAGAAGCGTATACAATGGCCAACTACAGTGTAATCCATAATCTTAGTCACTAAAGTTGATCGATGGGCCACGAAAATTCAAATACGAGCATTTTCCTAATTGTGGCTATAACAAAAAAAATTGAACGTTCGTGAAAGGAGATTAAAATCATGCCTGCAGAATGCTGAACTACAATACAATCCACAATCATAGTCACCAAAGTTGATTTATGGCCGACAAAAACTAAAAAATCAGCAGTTTCCTAAATGTGGCTATAACTCAACAAAAAAGAAAGCTTTGCAAAAGGTGATAGGAAATTAGCATTCATAATGCACAACTACAATGCAATCCACAATTGTAGTTACCAAATTTGATAGATGGCCCACTAAAACTCAAACACGAGTGGTTTCCTAAATGTGGCTATAACTCAACAAAAAATGAAGGTTCACAACAAGCGATAGAAAATATGTGTACAAAATAGAAAACTATAGTGCAATCCTTAACTGTAGTCACCAAAGTTGATTGATAAACCATGAAAAATCAAACACAAGCGGTTTCTTAACTGCGGCTATAACTCAACGAAAAATGAAGGTTCACGAAAAGCGATAGAAAAAAAAACATATAAAATGTACAACTAAAGTGTAATCGACAATTATAGTCACCAAACTTGATTGATGGCCCATGAAAACTCAAACATGAGTGTTTTCCTAATTGCGGCTATAACTCAACAAAAAATGAAGGTTTGTGAAAGGTGATTAAAAATATGTGTACAGAATGCACAACTATAGTACAATCCACAATCGTAGTCACCAAAGTTGATTGATGACCCACAAAAACTCAAACATGAGCAGTTTCCAAAAGGTGGATATAACTCAACAAAAAATGAAGGTTCACGAAAGGCGATAGAAAATATGTGTATACTATGCACAACTACAGTGCAATCCACAAACGTAGTCACCAAAGTTGATCGATGGACCACGAAAAGTAAGCTCAAGTGGTTTCTTAAATGTGGCTATAACTCAACAAAAAATGAAGGTTCGTGAAAGGTGATTAAAAATATACGTACAAAATGCACAACTACATTACAATCCACAATCATAGTCACCAAAGTTGATCGATGGCCCACAAAAATTCAAACATGAATGGTTTGCTAAATGAGGCTATAACTTAACAAAAAATGGATGTTCATGAAAGGCGATAGAAAATAAGTATATAGAATTCACAAGTACAGTATAAACCAAAAGTGTAGTAACCAAAGCTGATCGATGGTGCATGAAAACTTAAATTTGAGCAGTTTCCTAAATGCAGCTATAACTCAACAAAAAATGAAGGTTTGCAAAAGGCGATAGAAAATATGGCTATAACTCAACAAAAAATGAACGTTTATGAAAGGTGTCTAAGAATATGTGTGCAAAAAACACAAATACAGTACAATCTACAATCATAGTCACCAAAGTTGATCAATGGCCCATGAAAACTCAAATATGAGCGGTTTCCTAAACGCGGCTATAACTCAATAAAAAATGAAGGTTCAAAAAATGTGATAAAAAATATGCATACAGAATGGACAACTACATTGCAATCCACAAGCATAGTCACCAAAGTTGATTGGTGGCCCACGAAAACTCAAATACGAGTGGTTTCCTAAATGCAGCTATAACTCATCGAAAAATGAAGGTTCACAAAAGGTGATAGAAAATACGCGTACAGAATGGAAAACTATAGTGAATTCTAAAATTGTAGTCACCAAAGTTGATCGATGGCCCATGAAAACTCAAACTTGAGCGGTTTAATAAATGCGGCTAAAACTCAACAAAAAATGAAGGTTTGCAAAAGTCGATAGAAAATACACATACAAAATGGATAACTACAGTGCAATCCTCAATTGTAGTCACCAAAGTTGATCAATGGCCCATGAAAAACTCAAATAGGAGCGGTTTCCTCAGTGTGGCTATAACTCAATGAAAAATGAAGCTTTGTGAAAGGCGATATAAAATACGCCTACATAATGCACAACTATAGTGTAATCCACAATCGTAGTCACCAACGTTGATTGATGGCCTAAGAAAACTCAAACATGACCAGTTTTCTATGTGTGGTGATAACTCAACGAAAAATGACAGTAGTCACCAAAGGTGATAGTAATCCACAATCATAGTCACCAAAGTTGATTGATGGATTATGAAAACTCAAGCACGAGCAGTTTCCTATGTGCAGCTAAAACTCAACCAAAAATGAAGGTTCACGAAAGGCGCTCATAGTTTCCCATGTGTAGCTATAACTCAACTAAAAATTAAGCTCCACGAAAGGCGATAAAAAATATGTGTACAAAATGGACAACTACAGTGCAATCCACAATCATAATCACCAAAGTTGATCGATGGCCATTAAAACCTCAAACATGAATAGTTTCCCAAATGTGGCTATAACTCAACAAAAAATTAAGATTTGCAAAAGGTGATAGAAAATACTCGTATAGAATGCACAACTATAGTGTAATCCACAAGCGTAGTCGCCAAAGTTGATCGATGGCCTAGAAAAAGTCAAACACGAGCGATTTCCTAAATGCAGCTATAACTTAACAAAAATTTAAGGTTCGTGAAAGGAGATAGAAAATACGTGTATAGAATGCACAACTATAGTACAATCCACAATTCTAGTCACCAAATTTGATCATTGGCCCATGAAAACTCAAACACGAGCGGTTTCCTAAATGCGGCTATAACTCAACAAAAAATGAAAGTTCACAAAAATTGATAGAAAATACATGTATACAATGAACAATAATAGTGTAATCCACAATCATGGTCACCAATGTTGATCGATGCCCCACAAAAACTCAAATATGAGCGGTTTCCTAAGTACAACTATAACTGAACAAAAAATGAAAGTTCACAAAAGGCAATAGAACATAAGTATACAGAATTGACAATTACAGTGCAATACACAATCGTAGTCACCAAAGTTGATTGTAGCCCATGAAAACTCAAACATAAGCAATTTCCTAAATGCGGCTTTAACTCAACAAAAAATGAAGGTTCGTGAAAGTAGATAGAAAATATGCATTCATAATGCACAATTACAGTGCAATCCACAATCGATGTCACCAAAGTTGATCAATGGCCCACGAAAACTTAAACAGAAGCGGTTTCCTAAATACGGGTATAACGCTACGAAAAATGAAGGTTCATGAAAGGTGATAGAAAATACACGTATAGAATGGAAACTACAGTGTAGTCCACAATTGTACTCACCAAAGTTTATTGATGGCCCACGAAAACTCAAAGACGAGCATTTACCTAAATGCGGCTATAACTCAACAAAAAAATAAGGCTCATGACAGGCAATTAAAAATATGCATACATAATGCACAACTACTTTACAATCCACAATCGTAGTCACCAAAGTAGATCGATGGCCAAAAAAAACTCAAACATGAGCAGTTTCCTAAGTGTGGCTATAACTCAATGAAAAATAAAGGTTCGTGAAAGGTGATAAAAAATAAGCTTATAGAATGCACAAGTACAGTGTAATCCACAATCGTAGTCACCAAAGTTGAGTGATGGCCCACAAAAACTCAAACATGAGCAGTTTAATAAATGGGGCTATAACTCAACAAAAAATGAAGGTTAACAACGTGCCATAGAAAATACGTGTACAAAATGCATAACTATAGTGTAATCCATAGGCGTAGTCACCAAAGTTGATCTATGGCCCATGAAAACTCAAACTCAAGTAGTTTCCTAAATGTGGCTATAACTCAACGAAAAATAAAGGTTTGTGAAAGGTGATAGGAAATATATGTAGAGAATGGAAAACTACAGTGCAATCCACAATACGCATAGAGAATGCACAACAACAGTGTAATCCACAAACGTACTCAGCAAGTTGATTGACGACCCAAGAAAACTCAAACACTAGCGTTTTCCTAATGTGGCGATAACTCAACAAATTAAGGTTCATGAAAGACAATTAAAAATATGCGTAAAGAATGCACAATAAAATACAATCCACAATCGTAGTCCCGAAAGTTGAATGATGGCCCATGAAAACTCAAATGTGAGCAGTTTCGTAAATGTGGCTATAACTAAACAAAAAATGAAGGTTCGCAAAAGTCGATAGAAAATACTTGTATAGAATGCAAAACAACAGTGTAATCCACTAGCGTAGTAAGCAAACTTGATCGATGGCCCACGAAAACTCAAACTCGAGTGGTTTCCTAAATACGGCTATCACTCATGAAAAAATTAAGGTAAGTTAAAGGCAATAGAAAATAAGTGTATGTAATGCACATCTACAGTGTAATCCACAAACGTAGTCACCAAAGTTGATCGATCGCCCACAAAAACTTAAACTTGAGCAGTTTCCTAAATATGGCTATAACTCAACAAAAATGAGGGTTCACGAAAGGGCATAGAAAATACGCGTATAGAATGCACAATTATAGTGTAATCCACAATCGTAGTCACCAAAGTTGATTGATGGTCCACAAAAACTCAAAGACGAGTATCTTCCTAATTGCGGATATAACTCAACAAAAAATGAAGGTTTCTGAAAGGCGACTGAAAATATGCATACAAAATGCACAACTACAGTAAATTCTGCAATCGTAGTCACCAAAGTTGATGGATTGCCCACAAAAACACAAACATGAGCAGTTTCCTAAACAAGGCTATAACTCAACAAAAAATGAAGGTTCACAAAAGGCGCTATAAAATACGTGTATAGAACAAACAAATATAGAGTAATCCATAATCGTAGTCACCAAAGTTGATTGATAGCCCACAAAAACTCAAACACGAGCGGTTTCCTAAATGCAGCTATAACTCACCAAGAAATGAAGGTTCGCGAAAGGCAATAGAAAATACATGTATAGAATGCACAAATATATTCTAATCCAAGAGCGTATTCACAAACATTGATCGATGGCATATGAAAACTGAAACTCGAGCGGTTTCCTAAATGCGGCTATAACTCAACAAAAATTGAAGGTTCATGAAAGGCGATAGAAAATACACGTATTGAATGCACAAACACAGTGTAATCCACAAGCATACTCACCAAAGTTGATCAATGGCCCACAAAAACTCAAACACGAGTGGTGGCATTCTGTACGCATATTTTTAATCGCCTTTCGCGAGCCTTCATTTTTTGTTAAGTTATAGCTGCATTTTGGAAAACGCTCGTGTTTGAATTTTCGTGGACCATCGATCAACAACTATGGTGACTACAATTGTGGATTGCACTGTAGTTTTCCATTATGTACATATATTTTCTATCGCCTTTCATGAACCCTCATTTTTTGTTGAATTATAGCCGCAATTATCAAAACGCTCTTGTTTGAGTTTTTGTGGGCCACCGATCAACTTTCGTGACTACGATTATGGATAGAATTATAGTTTTCAATTCTATAAGCGTATTTTCTATCCTCCTTTCACGAACCTTCATTTTTTGTTCAGTTATAGCAGTATTTATGAAACCGCTCATGTTTGCATTTTCATGGAAGACGATAAAAAATATGCATATAGAATGGAGAACTATAGTGCAATCCACAATCGTAGTCACCAAAGTTGATCGATGTCCCAGGAAAACTCAAACACAAGCAGTTTCTGAAGTGCGGCTATAACTGAACGAAAAATGAAGGTTCTTGAAAGACAATAGAAAATATGCATATAGAATCCACAACTATAGTGTAATCCACAATCGTAGTCACCAAAGTTGATTGATGGCCCACGAAAACTCAAACATGAGCATTTTCCTAAATGCAGCTATAACTCAACAAAAAATAAAAGTGCGTGAAAGATGATTCAAAATATGCATACAAATGCACAACTATGTAATCCAAAATTGTAGTCACCACAGTTGATTGATTGTGTTTTTGTGGGCCACTGATCAACTTTGGTGACTACGATTATGGATTGAACTTTAGTTGTCAATTCGATAAGCGTATTTTCTATCCTCCTTTCACAAACCTTCATTTTTCATTGAGTTATAGTCACATTTAGGAAACCCCTCATGTTTCAGTTTTCATGGAAGACGATAAAAAATATGTGTATAGAATGGAGAACTATAGTGCAATCCATAATCGTAGTCACAAAAGTTGATTGATGTCCTAGGAAAAGTCAAACACAAGCAATTTCCTAAGTGCGGCTACAACGAAAAATGAAGGTTCTTGAAAGGTGATAGAAAATACGCGTATACAATGCAAAACTATAGTGTAATCTACAATCGTAGTAACCAAAGTTGATTGATGGCCCACAAAATATCAAACATGAGTGCTTTCTTAAATGCAGGTATAACTGAACAAAAAATGAACGTTCATGAAAGGCGTTTCAAAATAGGCTTACAAAATGCACAACTACAATACAATCCACATTGCAGACAATAATGTTGTTCGATGGCCCACAAAATATCAGACATGAGTGGTTTCCTAAATGTGGCTATAACTCAACAAAAAATGAAGGTTCATGAAAGGCGATAGAAAATACGTGTCTATAATGCACAACTATTATGTAGTCCATAAGCACAGTCACCAAAGTTTATCGATGGCCTACGAAAAGTCAAACCCGAGGAGTTTCCTAAATGTAGCTATAACTCAACTAAAAAGCAAGGTTTGAGAAAGGCGATAGAAAATACGCGTATGGAATGTACAAGTATAGTGTAATCCATAATTGTAATCACCAAAGTGGATCGATGGCGCACAAAAAGTCGAACTTGAGCAGTTTCCTATATGCAGCTATAACTCAACAAAAAATGAAGGTTCGCGAAAGGCGATCGAAATTATACATAAAAAATGGAAAGCTACAACACAATCCAAATCGTAGTTAGCAAAGTTGATTGATGGCCCACAAAAACACAAACACAAGCAGTTTCCTAAGTGCAGCTATAACTCAACAAAAAATGAAGCTTCACGAAAAGTGAAAGAAAAATATGCATATAGAATGTACAACTACATTGTAAACCACAAGCGTAGTCACCAAAGTTGATCGATGTCCCACGAAAACTCAAACTCAAATGGTTCCCAAATGCAGCTATAACTCAACAAAAAATGAAGGTTCGCGAAATGCGTTAGAAAATACTCGTACATAATGGATAACTACAGTGCAATCCACAATTGTAGTCACCAAAGTTGATCGATGGCCCACGAAAACTCAAACACGAGTGCTTTCCTAAGTGCGGCTATATCTCAACGAAAAATGAAGGTTCACGAAAGGCGATAGAAAATACACGTAAAGAATGCACAACTACTATGTAATCCATAATCATAGTCACCAAAGTTGATCGATGGACGACGAAAACTCAAACACAAGCGGTTTCCTAAATGCGATTATCACTCAACAAGAAATGAAGGTTCATGAAAGACAATTAAAAATATGTGTACATAATGCACAACTACAGTACAATCCACAATTGTAATCACCGAAGTTGATTGATGGCCCAAAATTATTCAAACATGAGCGGTTTCCTAAATGCGGCTAAAACTCAACAAAAAATGAGGGTTCCCAAAAGGTAGTAGAAACCACATGTATAGAATGTACAACTAAAGTGTAATCCATAAGTGTAGTCATCAAGTTGATCGATGGCCCACAAAAACTCAAACATGAGTGGTTTCCTAAATGTTGCTATAACTCAACAAAAAAATGAAGGTTCATGAAAGGCGATAGAAAATACACATATAGAATGGAAAACTACAACGCAATCCACAATCGTACTCACCAAAGTTGATCGATGGCCTAAGAAAACTCAAACACAAGCAATTTCCTAAATGTGTGTATAACTCAACAAGAAATGAAGGTTCACGAAAGGCGATAGAAAATACGTGTATAAAATGCACAACTACAATGTAATCCACAATCCTAGTCACCAAAGTTGATCGATGGTCCTCGAAAACTCAAACACGAGCATTTTCCTAAATACGGCTATAAATCAATAAAAAATGAAGGTTAATGAAGGCGATTAAAAATATGCGTACAAAATGCACAACTCCAATATAGTCTAAAATCATAGTCACCAAAGTTGATCGAAGGCCCACAAAAACTTGAACACAAGCAGTTTCCTAAATGCGGCTATAACTGAACAAAAAATGAAGGTTCGCGAAAGGTGATAGAAAATACAAGTATAAAAGAAAAAATTCAGTGTAATCCACAAGCGTAGTCACTAAAGTTGATTGATCGCCCACGAAAACTGAACAAAAAATGAAGGTTCACGAAGGGCGATAGAAAATAGGCATATAGAATTGACAACTATAGTACAATCCACAATCGTAGTCACCAAAGTTGATCAATGGCACAAAAACTCTAATACAAGCGGTTTCTTAAATACGGCTATAACTCATAAAAAAATGAAGGTTCACAAAAGGCGATAGAAAATATGCTTATAGAATGGATAACTACATTGCAAAACACAATTGTAATCACCAAAGATCCTAGATGGCCCGTAAAAACTCAAACACAAGCGGTTTTGTAAGTGTGGCTATAACTCAATGAAAAGTGCAGGTTCGCGAAAGGCAATAGAAAATACGCAAACAAAATGGACAACCACAGTGCAATCCACAATTGTAGTCACCAAAGTTGATAGATGGCCCATAAAAACTCTAATACAAGCATTTTCCTAAATACAACTATAACTCAATAAAAAAAGAATGTTCGCGAAAGGCGATAGAAAATATGCTTATAGAATGGATAACTACAGTGCAATCCACAATCGTAATCACCAAAGTTGCAAGATTTCCTGTAGAAACTCAAGCATGAGTGGTTTCCTAAGTGCGGCTATAACTCAATGAAAAATGAAGGTTTGCAAAAGGTGATAGAAAATACGAGTATAGAATGCACAACTACAGTTTAATCCATAATCTTGTCACCAAACTTGATCGATGCCCCACGAAAACACAAACATGAGCGTTTTCCTCAATGCGGCTATAACTCAACAAAAAATGAAGTTTCATGAAAGGAAATTTAAAGTATGCATACAAAATGCACAACTATAGTACAATCCACAATCGTAGTCACCAAAGTTGATTGATGGCCCACAAAAACTCAAACATGAGCAGTTTCCTAAATGTGGCTATAACTCAAAAAAAAATGAAGGTTCACAAAAGGTGATAGAAAACACGTGTATAGAATGCACAAATACATTGTAATCCACAATCATAGTCACCAAAGTTGATCGATGCCCACGAGAACTCAACAATGAACGGTTTGCTAAATGGCTATAACTTGACAAAAAATGAAGGTTCACGAAAGGCGATAGAAAATACGTGTATAGAATGCACAACTATAGGGTAATCCTCAACCGTAGTCACCAAATTTGATCGATGGCACACAAAAACACAAACTTGAGCAGTTTCCTAAATGCAGCTATAACTCAACAAAAAATGAAGATTCCCGAAAGGTGATAGAAAATACACATACAAAATGGACAACTACAATGCAGTCCAAAATCGTAGTCACCAAAGTTGATTGATGGACTACAAAAACTAAAAAATGAGAGTTTTCCTAAATGAGGCTATAATGCAAAAAAAAATGAAGGTTCATGAATCGTGATTAAAAATATGCATACAAAATGCACAACTATAGTGCAATCCACAATCATAGTCACCAAAGTTAATTGATGACCCACAAAAACTCAAACATAAGTTGTTTCCTAAATGCCGCTATAAGTCAACAAAAAATGAAGGTTTGTGAATGGTGATTAAAAATATGTGTACAAAATTCACAACTACAGTACAATCCACAATTGTACTCACCAAAGTTGATTGATGACCCACAAAAACTCAAACATAAGTGGTTTCCTAAATGCACAATCCATAATCGTCGTCACATAAATTGATTGATGACCTACAAAATGGACAACTACAATGCAATCCAAAATCATAGTCACCCAAGTTGATCGATGGCCCATGAAAACTCAAATACGAACGATTTCCTAAATCCGGATATAACTCAAGAAAAATTGACTGTTCACAAAAGGCGATAGAAAATACACACATAGAATGCACAACTACAATGTAATCCAAAAGCGTAGCCACCAAAGTTGATCGATTCTCCACTAAAATGCAAGGTCAAGCAATTTCCTAAATTCGGCTATAACTCAACAAAAAATGAAGGGTCATGAAAGGCGATAGAAAATATGCATATAGAATGGACAACTACAGAGCAATCCACAATCGTAGTCACCAAAGTTGATCATTGGCCCACAAAAACTCAAACACAAAAATGCAAGGTCAAGCAGTTTCCTAAACGCAGCTATAACTCAATAAAAAATGAAGCTTCGTGAAAGGAAATTGAAGATATGCATACAAAATGCACAGTTACAATACAATCGACAATCGTAGTCACCAAAGTTGATTGATGGCCCAAAAAAACTCAAACACGAGGGTAAAAGCAAGAAGTTGGGTAGACAATGAGGGGAAAGTTTGGGCAAAACAAAAAGTTTCGCAAAAAACGTGTACGCGTTACGGATCGGGTACCCGAGCCTAGATCCGAACGCGTATGCATTCAGATTCGGGTAGATGAACTGAAAAGACGTACTTGTTATGAAACACATACGCGTTTCAAAACGTGTATGCGTTTCACAAACGTATTTTTTTTTAAATAAGCGATTTTATTTCATTTTTCACCATTCTAATCCACATCATAGAAGAACAAAGGAGATCATGTACGCATTTTGAAGGCCTTCATTGAATAAAAAATTGACTGTCACCTCCTCCCATTGACACAACCGACCTCATCGACCTCCAGGTTGGTTGAATTCTTCATTTTTTTTTGCTTGATATCTTTTCTTTGTTTTGTAATTAGTATTCAGTTTTTGTTTGTTTTGTGTGTTTTAGTTCAATGTTTTATAGTTTTTAATTGCAATTTTAAAACCAAAAACGTCAACGAAACAAAGAAATTTATATTGTAAATTGAAAACCATAAAAACTAAACCTAAATTGGACACATTTAACTTAGAAATCTCAAAACCCTAGAAACCCTAGGTTACACAATTTACATAGGTCCCTAAAAACTAATTTACACAGGTTAATCCTTGGACCTAAACCCTAAAACGGGCTATTTACCCTAAAACGTAAACCTAAAACCCTAAACTAGGGCTCCTCAAGGAGGTTTAGATTACATTTTATATTTGACATAACCTTCTTTGTATGATTTTTACTCATTTATTTAGGGTGGAAGTGATGAAAAGTTCAATATTAGGGGCATTTGATATAATAGAAGAGGTAAAATAAGGATGTGTAGTAAGATTTGATGACATAACATGTAGGGAGGGATCACAAATTATAGTCCATAGGTTAGGTACACTTTGGTATGTCGTTGGTGATCCACACAACTACCAATGAAATTCATAATTGACTAATAAAGGAGGTACAGACAATTGATGCATAGATCTATATATTAACCAAAAAATTATTTAATTATAATATGTTCACACCTAATTAAAATTTGATAGCTAATTTTATCTTAGAAAACTTCATGATTGTATAATTTAACTTGAGAAAGTGTACCAGTGAAGTAAAATAATGTGCCTCATGTGAAACTATGTGCTTGATTTAATAAGTTCATATATCATGATGCTAGTTGATATGAGCATGTAATCACTCTATATCAATGTTGTTAGCTTATATAGTGTATGATGTATTCTCTTGAAAAAACATAGAAATGCAAGTCATACTTGTTAATCTAGACTATGTGCAATGTGGATAGAGCTAGACACATAAATGTTATTAAATCAAATAAATATTAAAATGTGAAGCATGAATGATTTCTACCCATTTCTCTTATTTGGATGAGATCCTTTGTGAATTATGTAAGGATGCATTATGATCATATTTAAGCCTTAATTTATAGGATGTTATACATAAGATCTATAGGTTGTGTGTAATCTAATTCCTATTTTAACTCTCATGTGTAGCGACATTGTTCTAGATTAGGAAAACTAAATGTTGTGCTTTCTCTAAACTAGTAGTGTATCAAAGCTAGCTTGTAGCATGAACATTTCAATTTGGAAAATTCAAATTACTTTTTTGAGAAACTTGATAGATGATTCATAAATGCAAGTCAATTCTATAACCAAAGGTTTATTTTCTTAGATTATTTATTTATTGAATTGATCAATTGATTCCTCACTTAGTGGCAGTTACGTTCTTTTTTGAAAACCCATGCACGTCTAGAATTTATATAAATATTCAAAGGAAGAGTCTATGCCATAGAAAAGTTTCAAAAAAATATGATTAGAAAAAAAATTGGGTCTAAATCACTTTAGATCTCCTCTTCCTTTTTAAATCATCCAAGAGTGCTTAGAGGTCCAAATAGGTTCAAAATCCATCATAACTCAACAACTTATAATTGAAATCTAAAATTCCTATTTTTTGATATATTGAAGCTATTCCTAGAATGTCACATATTTTATTCAAAGCACTAAGTTTAGGTGGTAGGGTTTCTCATTTACTTGTAAAAATTTATTCATGTGTCTTCTATATGTTCTCATGTCATCAAATCTCTAAATCTAAACCCTAAACCCTAATTTAGCATTCATTTTGTTGTAGGACCTTAAAATGAAATTTGGTTGCCTTAGGCAACTCCACCAAATTTTATTCCCTTAAGTAAGCCATGGAACATTTTTTCCTAGTCCACCTTACTAGACATAGATCCCCTTAAGCCATCCTATCACCCTAAATTGTAAATCGATGTCTTAAAGGGTCCTAATATGACATTTCTTAAGGGGATCAAAGAAGTTCTCAAAATTTGGTGAATAGAGCTCAAGCTCATCTTTGTTTATTTTGTACATTGAAATTAGGTCACTAGCATATATCTATGTGTCCCTTTGAATGTATTCTATTACTTTTTCATTCTATGTGTCCCTTTGAATGTATTATGTTGATTTCTTCTTAACTACTTTGTCCCACTATAGAGATCTTGTGTCTCTTATCATGAAATTTGAAAATTTAGATAAATCAATTTATGTCCTTGGATTTAATCAAATTCTGTCATACTTGATTAATACATCTATTCATTTTGTTGTAGGACCTTAAAATGAAATTTGGTTGCCTTAGGCAACTCCACCAAATTTTATTCCCTTAAGCCATGGACCATTTTTTCCTAGGACCTTACTACACATAGATCCCCTTAAGCCATCCTATACCCTAAATCGTAAATCGATGTCTTAAGGGGGAATTTGACATTTCTTAAGGGGATCAATTTGGTGAATAGAGCTTGGTCACTCATCTTTTTTTATATTTTGTACATTGCAATTAGGTCACTAGCATATATCTATGTGTCCCTTTCAATGTCTTCTATTAATTTTTCATTCTTATCTTTAGTATTCTTTGAAAACAATGAATGGGATTATAAATTTTAATGTTAGTGTTAAACTTATAATTTCTTCTTAACTACTTTGTCCCACTATAGAGATCTTGTGTCTCTTATCATGAAATTTGAAAATTTAGATAAATCAATTTATGTCCTCGGATTTAATTAAATTCTGTCATATTTGATTAATACATCTATTCATTTTGTTGTAGGACCTTAAAATGAAATTTGGTTGCCTTAGGCAACTTCACCAAATTTTATTCCCTTCAGCCATGGACCATTTTGTCCTAGGACCTTAACCATCCCCTTAAGCCATCCTATACCCTAAATCGTAAATCGATGTCTTAAGGGGGAATTTGACATTTCTTAAGGGGATCAATTTGGTGAATACAGCTTGGTCACTCATCTTTTTTTATATTTTGTACATTGCAATTAGGTCACTAGCATATATCTATGTGTCCCTTTCAATGTCTTCTATTAATTTTTCATTCTTATCTTTAGTATTATTTGAAAATAATGAATGAGATTAAATAAATTTTAATAAAACCCCATAATTTCATTTCTACCCTTCATATTAACAACCCCAGACTAGACACAGTTTAATGTGTGTACATGCTATGAATTTTTAATGTTATGGATTTTATAATGTTATAAATCGAATGGTCTTCGAATCAAATATATTTTGAATTTTTGCATGTTCAATGTGATTTTTAAATAACTTTCAAATTGTGTGCATTATTTAATTAGTTTGTTGATATATATTTTTTAATTGTTTAACATGCAGTTTCCATATCATTGCTCACATGGATCTGATGTTTAATTTACAGGAGTTTATGCCCAATCAAGAAATTCCTATAGATCCCATACATCCCAATCCACCACATGAACAAACCCTAGCACACCTCCACATTCTCCATCGCCTAACCCCCCATCCCCTCCTATAGTTGATGAAGATAAATTAAGAGAGAATATTCAAGCAAACCTCATTGTCATTCAAGGAAATATAGATCTCATAAAAAATGAGCCTAGAGTCCCTCCCCATCTTGCATGGTTTGCATATACGATGCAAACTATTGCTGATTTTGTTCGATCTATTGATGTAGACCTAGTTAGGTTCCATCAATGGACAGAAAAGAGGATAAAATTCTATGTGGATTGATTTTCATATAAAGAAATCAATGACCTGAAAAATTACCAAACAAGCCATGTGCCAATATTTTATTAACCCCCAAACAAACCAACCCATTCCACCCATGAAAAAATGAATTTCAATTTTATGGTGTAGGCACCCGCAGATAGCTGCACATTTTTGGGACAGATGGTGGATGGTGTTTGATAGTCCACCACATGGCAACAGTGAGGTACCCTTATACTTTTCGAGAAAGTTATGGGCTGAGTTTGAGTTGGGTAAAAAACCCAACTATTTTGATATGAGGTCATTTCAGGGAGTTGGGTGTGGCATGCCCCAACATAGACTAGGAGCACGTGTCGATCCTCAACGATGTGCTCCAATTGCTCCTATTGTTCCTCTTCCTTCTACTAGTGTTCTCACTGCATTTCAGTAGTAGACCATGTTATGACATTAGGAGAATTGAGTTCACTTTCAGGACATCTAACTCAATAGACTACACACGTGGCCACTGAAGTGGCAACTAGAGAGCATGGAGGCTTAGGCTATAGGGATACTCAAACATCCACTTCAGGCGACGCACATGCATCTAGGATGGGGTCATACCTGAATTTACTATATTCTGAGGATCATCCTACACAAGTATGTTCATCTTTTGAACTTAAATTTAATTCAAGTTTGAAATATGAAAAATTCATGTAAATAATAACATCAAATTATATATATAATATAATATTAATTCAATCAGTGGTTGGTGTAGACATATGATCACGTGATGCCTGAAACTCAATATGATCATCATGTGCATATGTCGAGTATTGTAGATTTGGGCTCACCTTTTGGACATGTACTTGAACCAATATATATTAAATTATTTGTGTGGATATATATCTAATTTAATTTGAATTTGTACACATGTGTGAATTGATATATTATATCTAGATGTAGGGAGGTCATACAATACCTAGTACTGACCAACCACAAGTTACAGTGGTGAGTGCTCCTGAGACATCATCAGCTCAGGTGCGTGCTTTCAAAAGTTTGTTAAGTTTAAATTAAATAGACATCATAGATCTAATTTAATTTTTTCATTTACATACACATGTGTCAATTATCTATACGAACTGTTGTACATCTATATGCAGGAATTTCATGAGATACCTATGGCGGGCCGCGCACCTAAGACATCATTGGCATTTATGCATGGGCAATCTCAAGTGTGTGATCATGAGGTCATATCATTCGAGGTTGTAAACTTTACTTTATATCTCCTATACAATTTTTACAGACCTTTTATATATATATGAGGTTTTCACATATTGTTTGATTTATATGAATATGCAGGATATAGTAGATCAAGCATTTGCATATTCTCAAGTGATAGTTATGCTACCCGTTGAAGAAAATGTGCCAGTTATAGATTCACATGATCATATGGTAATTTATGCATACTAGAAATCATTTTTACTATATTTACAAGATATTTAATTTTTTTTTTTATCTAAAAGTTTATATTTTCAAGTTTAAATATGTTTAATTATATCAAAATTTCTAAATAAATTTAAATCTAATTTCAAGTTTCTTGTACTCTTTTACAACATGATGCAGGGACATCTAGTCAACATGGAACAAAGAGGAGACTTGATTTGACCGATCAGCCTTAAAGTTAGATAGTTTTATATTTTATGGACTATAGATCTCTAGTTTTATTTAAATATATGTGTTGGACTTGACATACAAATTTTATGGACTATCTATCTCTAGTTTTACTTTGAACATGTTATTATCATATTTGTGTTTATTTATATCAGTTGACTTTAATATGATGACTATATATGCAGTCAATTATGATATCTTGTTATGTTCATTTTCATGATTATATGCACTCATACATTGGACTATTTATATTTTATCTAGTTTTCAAGTATTACATGCACTATATAAATTCCTATCTAGAATCAAATTTAATATATATAATTTATCACATGGTTAGGTGACAAATTAAAACATTCCTTAAATAGTTTAGATCATATTCATAATAAATTAAGGGCAGGTAATTTTAACTATTTTCCAATTAGATAGCAAATATTTGAATCAATAACCAAAAAAATATCTCCTTGTATGTATAAAATGTATAATCTATACAATTGAATAATTATATAAAATGTGGTAAATACAAGACATGAAATGTATAATATATAAAATTGGAACAATATATTTAAAAAGTGACATTGAACAAACATATATAATGTATATCAAGATGTTTATTACAACTATAAAATATGATGAAACATGTATGTGCATGTAGATACAATTAAAACTTATCAACTTTTAGGTGAAGACCAAAAATTGATATTTACATAGTCTCTTGATAAAATAATTTTTCAGTTCAACAATCACTTCGTAGACCAACTTGATGAGAACCTGCAAAAATAATTAATGTAAGTAACTACAATTTTTATGAGTCATTTAAGAAAAAAATTCATGTGAGAAAAGAACAATATATAGTAAATTCCATACAAATTCAAAAGATGTTTGCCATTGGATTAAGGGGACCTAAGAGGATATATAGCTTAAGGGGGGTCTTAAGAGAATGCCTTAAGGGGAGTTAAGAGGATGGTTTAAGAAGATGCATCTCATGAACCCTAGGATATGGCTTAACACAGGTCCTAAGAGGATGGCTTAAGGAGAATTATGAGAGTCCTTTAAGAGGATGGCTTAAGGGGATGTAAGAGGGTGGATTAAAGGGAGTTGATAGAATGCATTAAAGGGATGTAAGATAGTGGATTAAGGGGATGCATATCATGAACCTTAAAATATGGATTAACAGGCCCTAAGAGGATGGCTTAAGGAGAATGATGAGAGTGACTTAAGGAATGAAATATTATGGATTCAGGGATGTAAGTGGATATGACTGAAGGGTCCTTTAAGAGGATGGCTTAAGGGGATGCAAGAGGGTGGATTAAGGCGAGTTGATAGAATAACTTGAAGGGATGCAAGAGGGTGGATTAAGGGGAATTATGAGAGTCCTTTAAGAGGATGACTTAAGGGGATGTAAGAGGGTGGATTAAGGGAAGTTGATAAAATGACTCAAAGGGTGTAAGAGAGTGGATTAAGGGGATGCAAGAGGGTGGATTAAGGGGATGTAAGAGGGTGGATTAAGGGGAGTTGATAGAATGGATTAAAGGGTTGTAAGATAGTGGATTAAGGGGATGCATGTCCTGAACCTTATGATATGGATTAATAGGCCCTAAGAGGATGGCTTAAGGGGAATTATGAGAGTGACTTAAGGAATGCAAGATTATGGATTACGGGGATGTAAAAGGATATGACTTAAGGGTCCTTTAAGAGGATGGCTTAAGGGGATGCAAGAGGGTGGATTAAGGGGAGTTGATAGAATGACTTGAAGGGATGCAAGAGGGTGGATTAACGGGAGTTGAGATAATGAATTTATACTATCAATTAAATGTATCTAGAACTATATATAGTTACCTATCTCTAGATTTGAATTCCATTGTAATATATGTGCATCTGCTCTCTTTTTTGTAAAGCATCTAATTTTGGGAGACCTGAAACAAAAAATGATATAAAACTTTAATTAGGAAATGATTAAATACAAATATATATATATATATCAATTAACTATATAAACAACTAGATATACTTACCAATATTTATTTACTCTGTTGTACCATCTGCATCCTCTCTTCTTTTTTAATGCACATCTATGATTGTCTCATGATAATCCATTGAAAGTGTCCATAAAACTTTATTAGCAGGCCTCCCTTGATATCTAGCTATTTTTATATTGGTTTCCAAAATCAAATGTGAATAATGTATAATATTCTTGTGTCTTTCATAATCTTCAAATGCAGGCAAGCAATTCTTTCTCATCAAATATTTTTGAAGCCAAGTGCGACCAACAACCATTGAACTAGTTGGATACTCAAAGTTGTCATCATCCACTCTAGGACGTGCCAACTTATGTTTTCTCTTAGCACATCTAGCCAACCAGTAATCTGTCTCCTCTTCATTCCCCTCATGTGCAACAATAGCATACACATGTCCTCCAAAAATAAATACAAAATTCAATAAAGAGTGAGTTATATTTAATTCACATATAAACATGCATACATACAAAATTCAACTCAATAAATAATGTACCTTCTTGCACAAGATCTGAAACACGATCATAATCATCTGATGCGAACACTTGATTATCTTCAATTATCGTTCCATGTTGAACATATGTCGATGTAGGCATTAAGGCTCTTTGTTGCCATTGTTCGACCCATTTCGTATTTTCGCATGCCTCCCAATCACTTGCAATACAAAATTGATAAAAGCATGCCAACTCCCTTGTCCATATTGTCCATGAGTTTGCACTCGAACTCTTAAACGAATGCCATTTTGCAGATCCATTAATTGTTTCACAATCTTGTCAAGAAAAAATATCATTTTCTTCAACTAACCAAAAGAAGCATCAAATTATTGAGCTCTCACTTGTTCTTGTAGATAATTTGGTATTGCACCAATCTACAATTGCACGTGCATCTCTAAATTTCACAGCATCCTCAAATTTTAGTTGCTCTCTAGCAAGAGCTCTATTCACACATGCACCTGCTCCACCGTGTTCTCCCTTACCATGAATAGCTTAAAAAAACCTCCATACATGTTGGATATTATTTTCCTTATGAACTCTACATAACCAATAAAACATTCTAGCATTTTTTAATTGACCTATGCAATTATCTAACCATATGAGATGTTCTAGCATTTGAATTCCTCTCTCTTTTAAATTTTTATAAAATATATCAAAACAATATTGTACAAACTCATATGAATGTAATCGATTATCACTTGCATAAAAATGGTACTCAAAAAAATTCTATTATCTTTTGTACTATCTTCTGCATGTCTATAAACAATGTGAACAAATATAGCTACTTGCATTGAATTATAATACTGTGATTGAATTTCTTCTTGTGGAGCAAGAGTATAATTTTCAGCAAAATCAACAACTGACAATATAGTTCCAATTGGGAATGTGTTTTTACATAAACAAAATTGATTATCAAGCCAATGAGAATTATGAGAGTGTTGAACATATTTAAGTACAAACTTATCTTTAAATTCATTAATAAAAACATGCACACTAACATTTTCCACAATTAGCTCAACGCGTTTTCTAGTTTTTCCATCTTTTAAAGAATATTCAACATTTTTAATTTTTTTTACATCCACTAATTGTTGTCCAAATTCATCTAAACTACTTTCATGCATACATTCTCCTAATAATGAAAAGTTACCACATCTATCGCATTCTCCAGAAATGCATGCTTTTAAAAAAAATGAGTTTCCATTTAAAGATCTATCGCATTCTCCAGAAATTCATCTAAACCTGCTATAAAATCTTTGATTCTTTCAAGTGGCATATTAATGCCACAAATGTCCTACATAATTTGGTTAGCATGCAAAGTGCAACGTATATATCGAAATATATCATAATAATAATGAAATTGTACATGAGTCTTACAACAACAAGAGATTTTTTGCTTATTAATTCTAACATACCAAGGTTTACACTTTTTGAATGATCTTTGACTTATGTTAATATTCAATGCTAAGATTGAAGCATCTAATTTTTTTTTATATAATTCAGTTTGAGTCATATCTAAGAGATGCTTTGGATGAGGTTCATGAATTTTGGAACCCACCCTTAATTTTAAGACATCTCTAATGTTAGGTGATACTCTTGTATTATCATGCCAAAATTTATCGATTAAAGATTTAACTTCATTAGTTAATTTAATGTCGTATCTTGGGAGTCTACCACTAAAACTCCAACATTGATTAATAGGATCCTTTTCAATACTTTCTCTTCTTTTAGCATCTCTTATCAAAGTTATAGGATTTACTTTTACACATTTACTAATATTACTTAGCATTCTTTTTATTTGAAAATGTTTTATCAACTAGAGCAGTTGTTATTGCATGACGAGCCACATTCTTATCTTTCGATCGACTTTTCTTACCAATAGCATCAATAGCATTAGAAACACTAGATATGACTTGTTATACTGAATCATCTCTTTTTTTTATTTTACAAAAACACCTAATTTTTTCATCACTTTTCTCATTTTCAACATTCTCATCAATTGCACCCTGAGTTGACATTGGAATCCTAATTTCTTTCTATAAAAAAACATTTTATATATTTTATTTCCATAATTTCTAATTTGTCTCTAAGAAACTTTACCATGAAGGTTATCTAGCACATCTCTTTCAATTGTAAAAAAAAATATTTTTACCTTCATCCATAAAAGGAGTTTCATTTTCATTCACACAAAGGGTTTCATTTTTATTTTCAAATGTAAAAGGGATTTCATTCTCATTTTCATCAATATGAGGGATTTCATTCTCATTTTCATCAATATTAGGGATTTCATTCTCATTTGCATTCTCATATGATATAATTTCATCATTTTTTTTGTTTCTGCATTGTTTCAACCCTAATATTATTGATCTCATCAATGGTGTATCCAGCTTCATCTAAACAAACAATATCAATATTATCAAAACTTGAGTTTGAAAACATACCTGGATAGATTGTTTGAATAGGTGCATTTTCCATATCATTGGGAGGTGGATTTGAAGACATACCCGAAGTTGTTTGCATATCATTCAAAGTTGAAGTTGAAGGCCTAGGGTTTGTCTCCGTAATTGCATTTTCTTCCATATTCACCATCTCCATATTTGCATCATTTACATTCATTTCACCATTCATGGCTTCCTCTTGAACATTCTTGGAACTAGATGCTTCCAAATCTTTCATTTGACGAATCCTTTCTCTCGTTTCCCTTTGTCTTTTTGCCTCCTTATCTTTATTTGCTTGAATTTCTTCAGGTGTCATTAACTTTCTACATCCTTTTTTTTTTCTTTTCTTATCACCCATGGTTACCAAACTCTTTTTGATGACAAAAAAATAAATTCAAAAAACCTATTTTCAAATTGCCACTTCCTTCAAATATTCAAAATCATTTTTTCTATAAACTCTGAAGTACAAAAACATCATGAGTACATCCAAAAATTCTTTTTTTTTCAAAATCTTCTTCTAAAATTTTCTACTTGATTCCACTTCAAAAAATTCAACCTGCACTTTGTCTCTTCCAACAATTTGAATAGAATATGCCCTACACAAGACAAATTTGCAATAAAAAATGAAGAAAATGACACTTTTGGACTCTACTGCATAAAAACAATGTTGCAGGAAAATTGTGTTTTACAAGTATTTTTTAAATTAGGGAAAAATAGTTGTTCTAGGAATGCATACGCATTTCATAAAGCATAGGCATTACTTTTACCCAACAGGTAAATAGATAACGCGTACGCGTTTCATTTAAATAACGTGTATGCATTTTTCTAACGCGTACGCGTTATTTAAAAGTTGAATTACCACACCACATCCAGCCCTGGTTTTAGGCTTGGGAAAGGCTTGGCAATCTGAACCTTAGCCTTTCACTTGCAACTGAAAAACTAAGGCAGATTGAAGAAGAATGTCCAAATTTGACATGGCTAATGGACTTCTTTTCTGAATCAATCTATAAAATTAAAACTCATTAGAGAACACGATGTCTACTTTCCAAATATATAATTTTTATAAATATTGGATTATGTTTTCTATTTTTTAATTAATTTCAAAGCAAACTAGTCCTTAAACTTGAAATATCAGACTTTTTTTGTTTTCTAATAACTTTTTTTTGGTTAAGTTTTTTGTAAAAAAAATTATATGGGATCAAACTTCAAACAATTCTCTACACAATGGAAAAAAAAAAAGAGTAAAAAAATGTTTAGTTTAGGTCCAATTATGTTGTCCGTACACGTTGATTTTTAAAAACAGAAATTAAGGCCAATATAATTTTTTTTTTTTAAAATATAGTCAACAAAAAATTACAAAAACAATTCGAAACCAAACTAAATGTTGTTAGCTCTCTTTTCCCAAAAGGAATTAGCAAAATACTTTTATTTGGTTCAAAAAGTGTTGTCCATACACGTGCTTGATATTTTTAAAAAATAGGGATTTTTAAAAATTAGTTTTTATAGATCCTATCAAAATTTAATTTCCATAATCTAGGAATTTGAATAATTTACATATTTGGAAACTAAACTCAAAATGATAACTTTCATATTACTGAATTTTTTTAAGATTCATTGTGTAAGTGCCTCAAATGTTCAGTCCAAGTGTAACAAATTCTGAAAAATAGCAAAGACACTTCCACTTTTTGAGTTTTTTGTGTACCCAACTTCTTGCATCAGCCCACGAGCTGTTTCGTACACGCGGCTCTAACTCCACAAAAAATGAAGGTTCTCTAAAGGTGATAGAAGATACGTGTATAGAATGCACAACTATAGTGTAACCCATAAACGTAGTCACCAAAGCTGATCGATGGCACACAAAAAATTAAACACGAGTGGTTTCCTAAATGCGGCTATAACTCAACAAAAAATGAAAATTCCCGAAATGTGATAGAAAATACTCATATAGAATGCACAATTAGAGTGTACTCCACAAGTGTAGTCACCAAAGTTGATCGATGACCCACGAAAACTCAAAGTCGAGTGGTTTCGTAAATGCGGCTATAACTCAACAAAAAATGAAGGTTCGTGAAAGGCGATACAAAATAAGCGTACAAAATGGACAACTATAGTGCAATCCATAATCGTAGTCACCAAAGTTGCATGAGAATTTTCCTTAATGCAACTATAACTCAACAAAAAATGAAGGTTCATGAAAGGAGATTAAAAATATGCATACATAATGCACAACTACAGAACAATCCACAATCTTAGTCACCAAAGTTGGTTGATTGCACACCAAAACCTAAATATGAGAGGTTTCATAAATGCGGCTATAACTCAAGAAAAAATGAAGGTTCACAAAATTTGATATAAAATATGCACAACTATAGTGTAATCCACAATTGTAGTCACCAAAGTTGATCGATGGTCCACGAAAAACTCAAACACTAGTGTTTGTGCTAAATGCGGCTAGAATTGAACAAAAAATGAAGGTTCATCAAAGGCGATTAAAAATATTCGTATAGAATGCACAACTATAGTACAATCCACAATCGTAGTCACCAAAGTTGATAGATGTCCCAATAAAACACAAACATGAGCAGTATCCTAAATGCGGCTATAACTGAACAAAAAAAGAAGGCTCGCGAAAGGTGATCGAAAATACGCTTACAAAATGGGTTGTCTACAAAGCAATCCACAATCGTAGTCACCAAAGTTGATTGATGGCCCAAGAAAACTCAAACACAAGCAGTTTCCTAAGTCTAGCTATATTTCAACAAAAAATGAAGGTTCGCGAAAGGTGATAGATAATATGCGTATAGAATGCAAAAATACAATGTAATCCACAATCGTAGTCACCAAATTTGACCGATGGCCCACGAAAACTCAAACACGAGGGTTTTCTTAAATGCAGTTATAAGGCGATTAAAAATATGCATACAGAATCCACAACTACAGTACAATCCACAATCGTAGTTACCAAAGTTTATCGATGGCCTACAAAAACCCAAACATGAGCGGTTTCCTAAATGCTGCTATAACTCAACAAAAAATGAAGGCTCATGAAAGGCGACAGAAAATATGCATATAGAATGCACAACTATAGTGTAATCCACAAGTGTAATCACCAAAGTTGATCGATGGTCCATGAAATCTAAAAATCGATCAGTTTCCTAAATGCGGCTATAACCCAACAAAAATGAAGTTTCACGAAAGGCGATAGAAATAACACGTACAAAATGGACAACTAAAGTGCAATACGCAAACGTAGTGACCAAAGTTGATTAATGGCCTATGAAAACTAAAGTGCAATACGATCGTGGATTGCACTATAGTTGTCCATTCTATACACGTATTATTTATCGCGTATTGTGAACCTTCACTTTTCATTGAGATATAGTTGGACATAGGAAACCGATCTTGTTTGATTTTTCATGGGCCATCGATCAATTTTGGCGACTATGATGGTAGATTGCTCTGTAGTTGTCCATTTTATACACGTATTTTCTATCGTCTTTCACGAACCTTCATTTTTTGTTGAGTTATAGCCACATTTAGGAAACCGCTCGAGCTTGCATTTTCTTGGGCCATAGGTCAACTTTGGTGACTACTCTTGTGGATTACACTATAGTTCTCCATTATATACCTATATTTTCTATCACCTTATGTGAACCTTCATTTTTTGTTGAGTTATAGCCGCATTTAGGAAACCACTCGAGCTTGCATTTTCCTGGGCCATAGGTCAACTTTGGTGACTACTCTTGTGGATTACACTATAGTTCTGCATTATATACCCGTATTTTCTATCACCTTACATGAACCTTCATTTTTTGTTGAGTTATAGCCGCATTCAGCAAACTACACATGCTTGAGTTTTTATAGGCCATCGATCAACTTTGGTGACTATGATAGTGGATTGTATTGTAGTTGTTCATTTTGTATGCATATTATTAATCGCCTTTCACGAACCTTCATTTTTTTTGACTTATAGCTAGATTTAGGAAACCGCTTGAGTTTCAGTTTTTCTTCGGCCATCGATTAACTTTGGTGACTATGCTTGTGGATTATATTGTAGATGTGCATTCTATACACGTATTTTATATCGCCTTTCCAGAACCTTCATTTTTTCTGGAGTTATAGCCACATTTAGGAAACTGCTAGTCTTTGAGTTTGTGTGGGCCATCAATCAACTTTGGTGACTACGATTGTTGATTACATTGTAGTTGTGCATTTTATACGCGTATTTTCTATCACTTTTCAAGAACCTTCATTTTTCTTGAGTTATAGCTGCACTTAGGAAACCGCTCGTGTTTGAGTTTTCATGGGCCATCGATCAACTTTGGTGACTACGATTTTGAATTGCACTATAGTTATCCATTCTGTATGCATATTTTCTATCGCCTTTCGTGAACCTTCTTTTTTTTTTTGAATGAAAAAATAGTTTTTTCAACAAAAGGACAATCTGGGTTTACTTAGAATGACATTCTCTACAAAATCCATTTCTCAAATTTTTCATAAAAAGACTCAAAATTTTTTCCTTTGTTACCTCTACTACTACTTCTCAAAAAAACCTATCTTTTTCAAGAATAACTTATTTTTTCAAAAAATGGACGATCTAGGTCTGTTTAGCACATGAGCACCTATAAAACCCATATTTTTGATTTTCCCAAAAAAAATTGATTCGTAAATTCTATTTTTTAGGAACCTCTATTTTATATTGATTTATATCCACAATTAGGAAACAGCTCGTGTTTGAGTTTTCGTCGGCCATCAATCAACTTTGGTGACTACACTTGTCGATTACACTATAGTTGTGTATTCTATATACGAATTTTCAATTGCCTTTAGCGAACGTTCATTTTTTATTGAGTTATAACCGTATTTAGGATAACGCTTGTGTTTGAGTACTCGTGGGCCATCGATTAACTTTGGTGACTACGATTGTGGATTGCATCGTAGTTGTAAATTTTGTATGCATATTTACTATTGCATTTTGAGAACCTTCATTTCTTGGTGAGTGAAAACCGCATTGAGGAAACCAGTCGTGATTGCACTGTAGTTGTGCGTTAAGAATGCTAATTTTCTATTGCCTTTTCTTGAACATTCATTTTTTGTTAAGTTATAGCCGCATTTAGGAAGCCGCTCGTATTTGAGTTTTTGTGGGTCATTGATCAACTTTGGTGCTATGTTTGTGGATTACACTATAGTTGTACATTATATAGCAAATTTTCTATCTCTTTTCGTGAACCTTGATTTTTCATTGAGTTATAGCCACACTTAGGAAACTGCTCATGTTTGGGTTTTCGTGGGGCCATCGATCAACTTTGGTGACTACAATTGTGGATTGTGATGTAGTTGCACATTCTCTATACATATTCTTAATCACCTTTGATGAACCTTATTTTTTTGTTGAGTTATAGCAATATTTAGGAAACCGCTCGTATTTGAGTTTTCATGGGCCATCGATCAACTTTGGTGATTATGATTGTGGATTGCACTATAGTTGGCTAATCTGTATGTGTATTTTCTATCGCATTTCATGAACCTTCATTTTTTTTTGAGCTATAGCCACATTTAGGAAACCACTTGTGTTTGAGTTTTCATGGGCCATTGATCAACTTTGGTTACTACGCTTGTGGATTACACTGTAGTTGTGCATTCTATACGTATATATTCGATCACCTTTCGCGAACATTCATCTTTTCTTGAGTTATAGCCACATTTAGTAAATAGCTCATGTTTTACTTTTTTTGGGCCATAAATCAACTTTGGTGACTAGGATTGTGGATTGTACTGTTGATGTGCATTCTGTAAGTATAATTTTAATCACCTTTCACAAAGCTTCATTTTTGTTGAGTTATAGCTGCATTTAGAAAAAAACTCTTGTTTGAGTTTTTGTGGGCCATCAATCAACTTTGGTGACTATGATTGTGGATTACACTGTTGTTGTGTATTCTATACATGTATTTTCTATTGCCTTTCGCAAACCTTCATTCTTCGTTGAGTTATAGTTGTATATTATGAAATCGCTTGTATTTGAGTTTTTCGTGGGCCATCGATCAACTTTGGTGACTATTCTTGTCGATTCCATTGTAGTTGTGCATTATATATGCATATATTCTATCGCCTTTCGTGAACCTTCATCTTTTGTTGAGTTCTAGCCGCATTTAGGAAACCGTTTGATTTTGAGATTTCGTGGACCATTGATCAACTTTGGTGACTACGATTGTGGATTGCACTACAGTTGTGCATTCTGTACGTGTATTTCTATCGCCCATTTGTGAACCTCCATTTTATGTTGACTTATATCCACATTTAGGAAACCGCTCGTGTTTGGATTTTTGTCGGCGATCAATCAAATTTGGTGACTACACTTGTGATTACACTATAGTTGTGTATTCTATATGTGTATTTTCAATTACCTTTAGCGTACGTTCATTTTTTGTTGAGTTATAGCTGTATTGTGAATAACACTCGTGTTTGAGTCGTGGCTCATCGATTAACTTTGGTGACTACGATTGTGGATTGCACTGTAGTTGTCCATTTTGTATGCATATTTTCTATCGCATTTTGTGAACCTTCATTCCTTGTTGAGTTAAAGCCGCATTTTGGAAACCGGTCATGTTTGAGTTTTCGTGGGGCATCCTTCAACTTCGGTAGCTACAATTGTGGATTGCACTGTAGTTGTGCGTTATGAATGCTAATTTTCTATTTCCTTTTGTGAACCTTCATTTTTTGTTAAGTTATAGCCGTATTTAGGAAACTGCTCGTATTTGAGTTTTTGAGGGCCGTCGATCAACTTTGGTGTCTATGCATGTGGATTACACTGTAGTTGTGCATTCTATATGCATTTTTGTATCAACTTTCACGAACCTTCATTTTTTGTTGAGTTATAGCTGCCTTTAGTAAACCGCTCATGTTTGAGTTTTTGAGGGCCATCAATCAACTTTGGTGACTATTATTGTGGATTGTACTATAGTTTTGCATTTTCTACGTATATTTTTAATCACTTTTCACGAACCTTCATTTTTTGTTGAGTTATAGCCACATTTAAGAAAATGCTCGTGTTTGATTTTTTGTGGCCCATCGATGAACTTTGGTGACTATGATTGTGGATTACACCCTAGTTGTGCATTCTTTACTCATATTCTGTATCACCTTTCTTGAATCTTCATTTTTCATTGAGTTATAGCCGCACTTAGGAAACCGCTCATGTTTGAGTTTATATGGGCCATCCATAAAATTTGGTGACTACAACTGTTGCTTGCACTTTAGTTTTCCATATTGTACGTGTATTTTCTATCGACTTTTGCGAACCTTCATTTTTTGTTGAGTTATAGTTGCATTTAGGAAACCGCTCATGTTTTGGTTTTTCTGTGCTATCGATCAACTTTGGTAACTATGATTGTGGACTGTACTATAATTGTGCATTCTGTACACATATTTTGAATCACTTTTCATGAAAATTCATTTTTTCTTGCATTATATCCCCATTTAGGAAAACGATCATGTTTCATTTTTTGTGGGCCATCGATCAACTTTTCTGACTACGCTTGTGGATTACATTGTAGTTGTGAATTCTATACACGTATTTTCTATTGCCTTTGACGAAGCTTCATTTTTTGTTGATTTATAGCCCCATTTATAAAACTACTCATGTTTGAGTTTTTCTAGGACATCAATCAAATTTGGTGACTACGATTGTGGATTGTACTTTAGTTGTGCATTATGTACGCATATTTTTAATCACCTTTTGTAAACCTTCATTTTTTATTTAGTTATATTCACATTTAGGAAACCGCTCATGTTTGAGTTGTCGTGCATCATCAATCAACTTTGGTGAGTACGATTGTCGATTAGTTATGAATTTTGTATGCATATTTTCTATCACCTTTCGAGAACCTTTATTTCTCGTTGAGTTATAGTTGCACTTCTGAAATTGCTTGTGTTTGAGTTTTCTTGGGCCATCAATCATCTTTGGTGACTACAACTGTGGATTGCAATGTAGTTTTCCATTCTATATGCGTATTTTCTATTGCGTTCCATGAACCCTCATTTTTTGTTGAGTTATAGCTACACATAGGAAATCACTCATGTTTGAGTTTTCATGGTCCATCAATCAACTTTGGTTACTATGCTTGTGGACACTTTAGTTGTGCATTATATATGCATATTTTCTATTTCCTTTTGCGAACCTTCATTTTTTGTTGAGTTATAGCCAAGTTTAGTAAACCATTAGTGTTTGAATTTTTGTGGGCCATTGATAAAATTAGTGACTAAGCTTGTGGATTACAGTGTAGTTGTGCATTTTGTAGGCGTATTTTCTATCACCTTTCACAAACCTTCATTCTTTGTTCAGTTATAGCCACATTTACGAAAGTGCTCATGTTTGAGTTTTTGTGGGTCATCGATTAACTTTTTAGACAATGATTATGGATTACACTACAGTTGTGCATTCTATACATGTATTTCATATCGCATTTCACGAACCCTCATTTTTTGTTGAGCTATAGCCACATTTAGGAAAATGCTCATGTTTGAGTTTTCATGGGCCATCAATCAACTTTGGTAACTATGATCTTTTTATGAAAAAATTGAAAAATACGTTTTCTAGAGAATGTCCCTCTAAGTAGTGCCAGATCCTCCTCTTTTTGAAAAACTAATTTTTCACTCAACAAAAAAAAAGGTTCGCGAAAGGCGAAAGAAAATATGCATACAAAATGGAAAACTACAGTGCAATCCACAATCATAGTCACCAAAGTTGATCGATGGCCCATGAAAAGTCAAACACAAGCGGTTTTCCTAAATGTAGTTATAACTCAATGAAAAAGGAAGGTTCATGAAAGGCGATAGAAAATACACGTATAGAATGTACAACTATATTGTAATCCACAAGTGTAGTCACCAAAGTTGATTGATGGCCCATGAAAACTCAAACACAAGCGATTTTCTAAATGCGACTATAACTCAACAAAAAATAAAGGTTCACAAAAGGTGAAAGAAAATATGTGTACAGAATGGAAAACTACAGTACAATCCACAATCTTTGTCACCAAAGTTGATCGATGGCCCATGAAAACTCAAACACGAGCGGTTTCCTAAATGCGGCTATAACTCAATAAAAAATGAAGGTTCATGAAAAGTGATAGAAAATATGTGTATAGAATGCACAACTATAGTAGAATCCACAATCGTAGTCACCAAAGTTCATTCATGGTCCACCAAAACTCAAACATGGGTGGTTTCCAAAATGCGGCAATAACTCAAAAAAAAAATGAAGGTTCGCGAAAGGCGATAGAAAATATGAGTATAAAATGCACAACTATAGTGTAATTTACAATCGTAGTCACCAAAGTTGATCAATGGCCCACAAAAACTCAAACATGAGCAGTTTCCTAAATGCGACTATGACTCAACGAAAAATGAAGGTTCGCTAAATGCGATAGAAAAGACACATACATATTACGCTTGTGGATTACATTGTAGTTGTGCATTCTATACGCGTATTTTCTATCAGCTTTCGCGAACCTTCATTTTTTGTTGAGTTATAGTTGCATTTAGGAAACCTCTCGTGTTTGAGTTTTTGCGGGCCATTGATCAACTTTGGTGACTATGATTGTGGATTGCACTGTAGTTGACTATTTTGTATGCGTATTTTCTATTGCCTTGTATGAACCTTCATTTTTTGTTGAGTTATAGCCCCATTTAGGAAATTGCTCATATTTGAGTTTTCGTATGCCATCGATCAACTTTGCTAACTACAATAATGGATGACACTGTAGTTGTTCATTCTATACATGTATTTTCTATCGCCTTTTCTTGAACCTTCATTTTTTGTTGAGTTATAGACACATTTAGGAAACCGCTCATGTTTGAGTTTTTGTGGGCACCGATCAATGTTGGTGATTACGATTGTGGATTGCACTATAGTTGTCCATTTTGTACACATATTTTCTATCGCCTTTGTGAACCTTCATTTTTTTGTTGAGTTATAGTTGTATTTAGGAAACCGCTCATGTTAAAGTTTTTGTGCGGCATCGATCAACTTTAGTGACTATGATTGTGGATTGTATTGTAGTTGTGCATTCTATATGTATATTTTTAGTCGCTTGTCACAAACATTCATTTTTTATTTAGTTCTAGCCGTATTGATGAAACCACTCGTATTTGGGTTTTCCTGGGCCATCGACTAACTTTGGTGACTATGATTATGGATTGGACTATAGTTGTCCATTATGTATGCGTATTTTCTATCGCATTTCGTGAACCTTTGTTTTCTGTTGAGTTATAGCTGCATTTAGGGAACAACTCCTGTTTGAGTTTTCGTGGGCCATCGATCAACTTTGGTGACTACAATTGTGGATTGCACTATATTTGTGCATTTTGTACACATAATTTATGAAACCCCTTGTATTTGAGTTTTCGTGGGCCATTGATTAACTTTAGTTAATACGATTGTGGATTACACTGTAGTTGTTTATTTTATATGTGTATTTTCTATCACCTTTTGTGAATGTTTATTTTTTGGTGACAACGATTGTTGATGTACTGTAGTTGTGCATTTTGTACGCATATTTTTAATTGACTTTCACAAACCTTCATTTTTTGTTGAGTTATAGCCGCATTTAGGAAAATGCTCGTCATTGAGTTTTCGTGGGCCATCGATAAACTTGGTGACTACGATTGTGGATTGCTATGTAGTTGTCCAATCATACACGTATTTTCTATTGCCTCTCGTGAACCTTTTTTTTTTAAGTTATAGCCCCATTTAGGAAACCGCTTGTGGTTTAGATTTTGTGGGCCCTCGATCCACCTTGGTGTCTATGATTGTGGATTGCAATGTTGTTCTGCATTATGAAAGCTAATTTTCTATCGCCTTTCGTGAACCTTCATTTTTTGTTGAGTTATAGCTGCATTTAGGAAATCACTTATATTTGAGTTTTTGTTGGCCATTGATCAACTTTGGTGACTACGATTGTGGATAACACTGTATTTGTGCATTCTCTACGGTTATATTCTATCACCTTTCGTGAACCTTTATTTTTCATTGAGTTATAGCCACACTTAGGAAACCGCTCGTGTTTGAGTTTTCGTAGGCCATCGGTCAACTTTCGTGACTATGATTCTAGATTGCACTGTAATTGTCCATTATGTACGTGTATTTTCTATCACTTTTTGTGAACATTAATTTTTCATTGACTTATAGCCGCATTTAGGAAACTGCTCGTATTTGAGTTTTTTTGGGCCATCAATAAAACTTTGCTTACTACAATTATGGATTGTACTATAGTTGTGCATTATGTACGCATATTTTTATTATTCTTTCACGAACCTTCATTTTTTGTTGAGTAATAGCCGTATTTAGGGAAACACTCATCTTTAAGTTTTCATGGGCCATCAATCAACTTTGGTGACTACGATTATGGATTACATCCGCACTCAGGAAACCTCTTGTGTTTGAGTTTTCGTAGGCCATCGATCAACATTGGTGACTACAATTGTGGATTGCACTGTAGTTGTCCATTATGTACATGTATTTTCTATCGCCTCTCATGAACCTTCATTTTCTCTTTGAGTTATAGCCGCATTTAGGAAATCGCTTGAGTTTGAGTTTTCGTTGGCCATCAATCAACTTTGGTAGCTACGATAGTGGATTGTATAATAGTTGTCCATTTTGTATGAATATTTTTAATTGCTTTTCACAAACCTTCATTTTTTGTTGAGTTATAGTCGTAATTAGGAAATCAATTTTATTTAAGTTTTTGTGGGCCATTGATCAACTTTGGTGACTATGACTATGGATTAGACTATAGTTTTCCAATCTGTATGAGTATTTTCTATCGCCTTTCACAAACCTTTATTTTTCATTGAGTTATAGCCGTATTTACAAAAACTGCTCTTGTTTGAGTTTTCGTGGAACATTGATCAACTCTGGTGACTAAGATTCTAGATTGCACTATAGTTGTCCATTATGTACGCGTATTTTCTATCGCCTTTCGTGAACCTTCATTTTTTGTTGAGTTATAGCCCCATTCAGGAAACTGCTCATGTTTTAATTTTCATGGGTCATTAATCAACTTTGGTTACTATGCTTGTGGATTACACTGTAGTTGTGCATTCTATACAAGTATTTTGTATTTCCTTTCACGAACCTTCATATTTTTTTAGTTATAGCTGCATTTAGGAAACCGCTCATGTTTGAGTCTTTTTGGGGCATTTATCAACTTTGGTCACTACGATTGCGGATTGTATTATAGTTTTGCAGTATGTACACATATTTTTAATCGCCTTCATGAAGTTTCATTTTTTTTCAGTTATAGCAGCATATAGGAAAACACTCGTGTTTAAGTTTTCATGGACCGTGGATCAACTTTGGTGACTATGATTGTGGATTGCACTGTAGTTGTGCATTATATAAGTGCATTTTCTATCACCTTTTGTGAACCTTCATTTTTCATTGAGTGATAGCCGCACTTAGGAAACCTTATGTTTGAGTTTTCGAGGGACATCGATCAAATTTGGAGACTACACTTGTGAATTACACTGTAGTTGTGCATTCTATACACGTATTTTCCATCGCCTTTTGTGAACCTTCATTTTTTGTTGAGTTATAGCCGTACTTAGGAAATTGCTCATGTTTGAGTTTTTGTGAGCCAACAATCAACTTTGGTGACTACAATTGTGGATTGCACTGTAGTTGTCCATTCTTTACATGTAATGTGTATCGCCTTTTGTGAAACTTCACTTTTTGTTGTGTTATAGCCACGTTTAGGAAACCGCTCGATTTTGAGATTTCGTGGGCCTTTGATCAACTTTGGTGACTACGGTTGTGGATTACACTGTAGTTGTGCATTCTATACGTGTATTTTCTATCACCTTTTGCGAACCTCCATTTTGAGGTGAGTTATAGCCGCATTTATGAAACTACATCATAGTCACCAAAGTTGATCGATGGCCCACGAAAACTCAAACACAAGCGATTTCTTAAGTGCAACTATAACTCAACCAAAAATGAAGGTTTGAGAAATGCGATAGTAAACATGTGTGCAGAATGGAAAACTAAAGTGCAATCCACAATCGTAATCACCAAACTTGATCGATGGTCGACAAAAACTCAAGCACAAGCTTTTCCTAAATGTGGCTATAACTCAACAAAAAATGAAGGTTCACGAAAGGCAATTAAAAATATGTGTACAAAATGCACAACTATAGTACAATTCACAATCGTAGTCACCAAAATTGATAGATTGTCGATGAAAACTCAAAGATGAGCATTTTCCTAAATATGGCTATAACTCAACAAGAAATTAAGGTTCGTGAGAGGCGATTAAAAATATGCGCACATAAAGCGCAACTACAGCCTAATCAAGAATTGTAGTCACCAAAGTTGATCGATGGCCCACAAAAACTCAAACATTAGTGGTTTCCTAAATGTGGCTATCTTAACAAGAAATGAAGGTTTGCGAAAGGCGATAGAAAATAAGCATATGGAATGAACATCGACAGTGTAATCCACAAGCCTAGTCACCAAAGTTGATCGATGGCCCACGAAAACTCAAACTCGAGTGGTTTCCTAAATACAGCTATTACTCTACAAAACATGAAGATTCATGAAAGGCGATAGAAAATACACATACAAAATGGACAACTATAGTGCAATCCATAATCGTCGTCACCAGAGTTGATCGATGGCCCACGAAAACTCAAACACGAGTGATTTCCTAAATGCTGCTATAACTCAAAAAAAATGAAGATTCATAGAAGGCGATAGAAAATACGCATATCGAATGCACACAAAATTAACAACTATAGTACAATCCACAATCATAGTCACCAAAGTTCATCGATGGCCCATGACTACTCAAACATGAGCATTTTCCTAAGTGCGGCTATAACTCAACGAAAAATGAAGTTTCATGAAAGGCGATAGAAAATATGCGTATAGAATACACAACTACAATATAATCCACAAACATAGTCACCAAAGTTGATCGATGGCCCACCAAAACTCAAACACAAGTGGTGTCATAAGTGCGGCTATAACTCAACAAAAAATCAAGGTTCACGAAAGGCAATAGAAAATACATGTAAAGAATAAACAACTATAGTGTAATCCACAATCCTAGTCACCAAAGTTGATTGATGGCCAATGGAAACTAGAACTCGAGTGGTTTCCTAAATGCAGTTATAACTCAATAAAAAATGAAGGTTCAGTAAAGGCAAAAGAAAATACATGTACAAATTGCATATTTACAGTGCAATACACAATCGTAGTTGCCAAAGTTGATCAATGGACCATAAAAGCTCAAATAGGAGCATTTTCCTAAATGCTACTATAACTCAACAAAAAATGAAGGTTCGTCAAAAGTGATAGAAAATACGTGTACATAATGGAGAACTACAGTGCAATCAACAATTGTAGTCACCAAAGTTGTTCAATGGCCAACGAAAACTCAAACACAAGCGGTTTCCTAAATGTGGCTATAACTCAACAAAAAATGAAGGTTCATCAAAAGTGATAGAAAATACGTGTACATAATGGACAACTACAGTGCAATCAACAATCTTACTTACCAAAGTTGTTCAATGGCCAATGAAAACTCAAACACAAGCGGTTTCCTAAATGTAGCTATAACTCAACAAAAAATGAAGGTTCATGAAATACAATAGAAAATACATGTATACAATGCACAACTACAGTGTAATCCACAAGTGTAGTCAATAAAGTTAATCAATGGCCCACAAAAACTCAAACAAGAGAGGTTTCATAAATACGGATATAACTAACCAAAAAATGAAGATTCAGGAAAAGAAATAGAAAATATGCGTGTAGAATAGAAAACTATAGTGCAATCAATAATTGTAGTCTCCAAAGTTGATTAATGGCCCACGAAAACTCAAAAATGAGTAGTTTCATAAATGTGGCTATAACTTAAGGAAAAATTAAGGTTTGCGAAAGGAGAGATAGAAAATACGTGTATAGAATTCACAACTACAGTGCAATGCAAAATCGTAGTCACCAAAGTTGATCGATGGCCCACGAAAACTCAAACACAATCGTTTTCCTTAATGTGGTTATACCTCAATAAAAAATGAAGATTCTTGAAAGGCGATAGAAAATACACATACAAAATGTACAACTACAGTGCAATCCACAATCGTAGTCATCAAAGCTGATCGATGGCCCATGAAAACTTAAACATGAGCGCTTTCCTAAATGCGGCAATAACTCAAAAAAAAATGAAGGTTTCTAAAAGGTGATAAAAAATATGCATATAGAGCGCACAACTACAATACAATCCACAATCGTAGTCACCAAAGTTGATCGATGGCCCATAAAAACTCAAACACGAGCGGTTTCCTAAATGTGGCTATAAGTCAACAAAAATTGAAGGTTCGTAAAAGGTGATAGAAAATGCACATACAGAATGGACAACTACAATGCATTCCAGAATCGTAGTCACCATAGTTGTTCGATGGCCCAGGAAAACTCAAACACAAGCGGTTTCCTAAATGCGGCTTTAACTCAACAAAAAATGAAGGTTCAGGCAAGGTGATAGAAAATACACGTATATAATCGACAACTACAGTGCAATCCAAAATCATAGAGACCAAAGTTGATCATGGCTGACGAAAACTCAAACATGAGCAATTTCCTAAATGCGGCTAATAACTCAACAAAAAATGAAGGTTTTTGAAGGGAAATGAAAAATATACACAATGCTACAGTAAAATCCACAATCGTAGTCACCAAATTTGATCCATGGCCCACAAAAGTCAAACTCAACCAATTTCCCAAATGCAGCTATAACTCAAAAAAAAATGAAGGTGTGTGAAATGCGATAGAAAACACAAGTACAAAATGGACAACTACAGTGAAATCCACAATCACTTTCACCACAGTTGATCAACCGCCCACGAAAACTCAAACACAAGCGATTTCCTAAGTGTAACAATAACTCAACAAAAAATGAAGGTTCATGAAAGGCGATAGAAAATAGTCGTATAGAATGCACAAATACAGTATAATCCACAATCGTAGTCACCAAAGTTTATCGAAAGCCCAAGAAAACTCAAACACAAGCATTTTCCTAAATGCGGGTATAACTCAATAAAAAATGAAGGTTCATGAAAGGCAATAGAAAATACATGTACAAAATAGAAAACTACAGTGCAATCCACAATTATAGTCACCAAAATTGGTCGATAGGTCACGAAAACTAAAACATGAGTGATTTCCTAAGTGCGGCTATAACTCAATGATAAATGAAGGTTCGCAAAAGGTGATCGTAAATGCGCTTATAGATTGCACGACTACGGTACAATCCAAAATCGTAGTCACCAAAGTTGATCCATGGCCCACGAAAACCTAAACATGAGCATTTTGCTATATGCATCTCTAACTCAACAAAAAATCAAATTTCGTGAAAGGTGATTAAAAATATGAGTAAAGAATGCACAACTATAGTACAATCCACAATCTTAGTCACCAAAGTTGATCAAAGGCCCACAAAAACTCAAACTCGAGCGGTTTACTAAATGTGGCTATAACACAACAAAAAGTGAAGTTTCGCGAAAGGCAATAGACATTACACATAAAGAATGGAAAACTACAGTGCAATCCACAATCGTAGTCACCAAAGTTGATTGTTGGCTCACAAAAACTCAAACATGAGCAATTTCCTAAGTGTGGCTATAACTTGACGAAAAATGAAGGTTCGCAAAAGGTGATGTAAAATATGCATATAGAATGCACAACTAAAGTGTAATTCACAAGTGTAGTCTCCAAATTTGATCGATGGCCCTCGAAAACTCAAACACAAGGTTTCCTAAGTGCAACTATCACTCAATGAAAAATGAGGTTCACAAAAGGTGATAGAAAATGCACTTATATAATGCGCAACTATAGTGCAATCCACAATCATAGTCACTAAAGTTGATCCATGGCCCACAAAAACTCAAACACGAGTGTTTTCCTATATGCGGCTATAACTGAACAAAAAATGAAAGTTCATGAAAGGCAATTAAAAATATGTCTACATAATGCAAAACTATAATACAATCTGCAATCGTAGTCACCAAAGTTGATAAATGCCCCAAAAAGACTCAAACATGAGCGGTTTCCTAAATGCAGCTATAACTAAAAAAAAAATGAAGGTTCGTGAAAGGAAATAAAAAATACTTGTATAGAATGCACAACTACAGTGTAATCCACAAGCGTAGTAACCAAAGTTGGTTGATGACCCACGAAAACTAAAACATGAATGGCTTCCTAAATGGGGCTATAACTCAACAAAAAATGAAGGTTCGCGAAAGCCAATAGAAAATACGCGTATATAATGGACAACTATAGTGCAATCCATAATCTTAGTCACCAAAGTTGATCGATGTTCCACGAAAAACTCAAACAAGAGTGGTTTTCGTAAATATGGCTATAACTAAATAAAAAATGAAGGTTCGTGAAAGGCAATAGAAAATACTAATACAAATTGGACAACTATAGTCCAATCCATAGTCATAGTCACCAAAGTTGATCAATGGCCCACACAAACTTAAATAAAAACAATTTCCTAATTACGACTATAACTCAACAAAAAATGAAGGTTTGTGAAAAGCGATTAAAAATATGCGTACAAAATGGACAACTATTGTACAATCCACTATTGTAGTTACCAAAGTTGATTGATGGCCAAAGAAAACTCAAACTTGAGCAGTTTCCTAAATGCAGCTATAACTCAAAGAGAAAATGAAGGTTCATGATAGGTGATAGAAAATACGTGTATATAATGGACAACTACAGTGCAATCCATAATCGTACTCACCAATGTTGATCGATGGCCTGCGAAAACTCAAACACAAGAGGTTTTTTGAGTGTGATTGTAACTCAACAAAAAATGAATGTTCACAAAAGGTGATAGAAAATATGCCTATAAAATGCACAACTCCAGTGTAATCCACAATCGTAGTCACCAAAGTTGATCGATGGCCCACGGAAACTTAAACACGAGCGTTTCCCTAAATACGGCTATTACTCAACAAAAATTGAAGGTTCGTCAAAGAAGACTAAAAATATGCATACATAATGCACAATTATAGTACAATCCATAATCGTAGTAAGTAAAGTTGATTGATGGCCCAGAAAAACTCAAATACGAGCGGTTTCCTAAGTGCGGCTATAACTCAATAATAAATAAAGGTTCATGAAAGGCAATAGAATATAAGGATATAGAATGCACAAATACAATGTTATCCACAATCGTAGTCACCAAAGTTGATCAATGGCCAACAAAAACTCAAATATGAGTGATTTCCTAAATGCGGCTATAACTCAATAGAAAATGAAGGTTCGCGAAAGGCGATAGAAAATTAGCTTTCATAATGCAGAAGAACAGTGCAATCCACAATCGTAGTCACCAAAGTGGATCGACGTCCCAAAAATTAAACCACAAGCGGTTTCCTAAATGGGGCTATAACTCAAAAAAAAAAAAAAAGGTTCACGAGAGGCAATAGAAAATACATCTATAGAATGGACAACTACATAGCAATCCACAATCGTAGTCACCAAGTTTATTGATGGCCCACAAAAACTCAATGACCAGCATTTTCCTAAATGCAGCTATGCACTATAATTGTCCATTTTGTACATTTATTTTCTATCCCCTCTTGTGAACCTTCTTTTTTTGTTGTGTTATAGCCACATTTACGAAACCGACAAAGTTTGAGTTTTCATGGGCCATCGATCGACTTTGGTGACTACACTTTTGGATTACACTGTAGTTGAGCATTCTATATGTGTATTTTTTATCACCGTGCGTGAACCTTCATTTTTTGTTATGTTATAACCGCATTCGGGAAAACCGCATGTGTTTGAGTTTTCATGGCCATCGATCAACTTCAGTGACTACGGTTGTGGATTAAACTATAGTTGTGCATTCTATATGTGTATTTTCTATTACCTTTTGTGAGCCTTCATATTTTGTTGAGTTAAAGCCACATTTAGGAAACTGCATGTTTGAGTTTTTGTGGGCCATCGATGAACTTTGGTGACTAGGATTGTGGATTGCACAGTAGTTGTCCATTCTGTATGCATATTTTATATCACCCTTCGTGAACCTTCATTTTTTGTTGAGTTATAGCCCGCATTTAAGAAACTACTCAAGTTTGAGTTTTAGTGAGCCATCGATCAACTTTGGTGAATATGTTTGTGGATTACACTGTATTTGTGCATTCTATACATGTTTTTTCTATTACTTTCCCGAACCTTCAATTCTTGTTGAGTTATAGCCGCATTTAGGAAACCGCTCATGTTTGAGTTTTTTTGGGCCATCTATAAAATTTGGTGACTACGATTGCGTATTGTACTATCCTTGTACATTCTCTAAGCATATTTTTAATTGCCTTTCACGAACCTTCATTTTTTATTAAGTTATAGAAAAATTAGGAAAACGCTCGTGTTTGAGTTTCCGTGGGCCATTAACCAACTTTGGTGACTACAATTGTGGATTACACTGTAGTTTTGCATTCTATATGTGTATTTTCTATTGCCTTTCACGAACCTTAATTTTTCATTTAGTTATAGCCGCACTTAGGAAACCACTCATGTTTGAGTTTTACTTGGCCATCGATCAACTTTGCTGACTACGATTGTGGATTGCAATGGAGTTGTCCCTTTTGTACACATATTTTCTATCGCCTTTCGTGAACCTTCATTTTTTGTGAAGTTATAGCTGTATTTGGGAAACTACTTGTGTTTGCATTTTCGTGGACCATTGATCAACTTTGGTGACTACGCTTGTGGATTACACTATGGTTGCGCATTCTATATGTGTATTTTCTATTGCCTTTTGTTAACCTTCAATTTTCGTTGAGTTATAGACGAGCTTAGTAAACTGCTCGTGTTTGAGTTTTCATGCGCCATCAACGAACTTTGGTGGCTACAATTGTGGATTGCACACTAGTCCATTGTACGCGTATTTTCTATCGCCTTTCGCGAACCTTCATTTTTTGTTAAGTTATAGCCGAATTTAGGAAATCGCTCGAGTTTGAGTTTTTGAGGGCCATCGATCAACTTTAGTGACTACGCTTGTGGATTAAACTGTATTTGTGCATTTTGTATGCATATTTTTAATTGCCTTTCACGAAACTTCAATTTTTGTTTTGTTATAGCCACATTTAGGAAAACGGTTGTGTTTGAGTTTTCGTAGGCCTTTGATGAACGTTGGTGACTACAATTTTGGATTACACTGTAGTAGAGCATTCTATACTCATATTTTCTATTTCCTTTCGTGAACCTTCATTTTTTGTTGAGTTATAACCGCATTTAAGAAATTGCTCGTGTTTAAGTTTTCGTGGGCCATCGATCAACTTTGGTGACTACGATTCTGGATTGCACTATAGTTGTCCATTCTGTACGTGTATATTCTATTGCCTTTCACAGACCTTTGTTTTTTGTTTTTAAATATCTGCATTTAGGAAACCGCTCGTGTTTGAGATTTTGTGCATTACACTATAGTTGTGCATTCAATACTTGTATATTCTATCGCCTTTCACGAACCTTCACTTTTTGTTGACTTATAGCCACCTTTAGGAAACTACTTATGTTTGATTTTTTTTGGGCCATCAATCAACTTTTGTGACTACAATTGTGGATTGTATTGTAGTTGTCCATTCTCTACGATTATTTTTGATCACCTTTCACGAAGCTTCATTTTTTGTAGAGTGATAGCCCAATTTAGGAAAATGCCCGTGTTTGAGTTTTCGTGGGCCATTGATCAACTTTGGTGACTACAATTGTGAATTGCATTGTAGTTGTCCATTATGTATGCATAGTTTCTATTGCTTTAGAGAACCTTCATTTTTTATTGAGTTCTAGCCGCATTTAGGAAATCGGTCGTATTTGAGTTTTCATGGGTCATCGATCAACTCTGGTGACTACGCTTGTGAATTATACTGTAGTTGTCTATTTTGTATGTGTAGTTTCTATTGCCTTTTGTGAACCTTAATTTTTTGTTGAGTTATATCTGCATTTAGGAAACCGCTCGTGTTTGAGTTTTCATGGGTCATCGATCAACTTTGGTGACGACGCTTGTGGATTGTACTATAATAGTGCATTATGTACGAATATTTTTAATCGCCTTACACGAATCTTCTTTTTTTGTTGAGTTATAGCAGCATTTAGGAAACTGCTCCTATTTGAGTTTTTGTGCACCATCGATCAACTTAAGTCACTGCACTTGTCGATTACACTGTAGTTGTACATTCTATGTGCGTATTTTCTATCGCCTTTCGCAAACCTTGATTTTTTTTTTAGTTATATCCGCATTTAGGCAACAACTCGTGTTTAAGTTTTTGTGGGACATAGATGAACTTTAATGACTACGCTTGTGGATTACACTATAGATGTGCATTCTATACGCTTATTTTTTAATGGATTTCATGAAGTTTCATTTTTTCTTGAGTTATAGCCACATTTAGGAGACCACTCATGTTTGAGTTTTTGTGGGCCATGAATCAACTTTGGTGAATACGATTGTGGATTGTACTGTTGTAGTGCATTCTATACACATATGTTTAATCACCTTTCGATAACCTTTATGTTTTGTTGAGTTATAGCCGCATTTAGGCAACTGCTCATGTTTGAGTTTTTTTGGGCTATCAATCAACTTTGGTGACTACGCTTGTTGATTACACTGTAGTTGTGCATTCTATAGCATATTTTCTATCGCCTTTCACAAATCTTCATATTTTGTTGAGTTATAGTCGAACTTAAGAAACTGCTCATGTTTGAGTTTTCCTGGGCCCCCAATCAACTTTGGTAACTACGATTGTGGATTGCATAGTAGTTGTCCATTATGTATGTGTATTTTCTATCACCTTTCGCGAACCTTTATTTTTTGTTGAGTTATAGCTGCAATTAGGAAACCATTCGAATTTGAGTTTTCGTACGCCATCTATCATCTTTGGTGACTACGATTGTGGATTGTACTGTAGTAGCACATTATGTACGTACATTATTAATTGCCTTTCACGAACCTTCATTTTTTACTCAGTTACAGCCGTATTTAGGAAACCACTCATATTTTAGTTTTTTTGGGCCATCAATCAACTTTGGTTACTACGATTGTGGATTGCATTATAGTTGTCCAATATGTATGTGTATTTTCTATTGCCTTTTGCAAACCTTGATTTTTCATTAAGTTATAGTCGTATTTAGGAAACCATTGGTGTTTGAGTTTTCGTCGACCATCGATCAACTTTGGTGACTACGCTTGTGGATTACACTGTAGTTGTGCATTCTATACGCCTATTTTCTATCACCTTTCGTGAACCTTCATATTTTGTTGATTATAGCCGCATTTAGGAAACCACTCGTGTTTGAGTTTTTGTGGGCCATCGATCAAATTTGGTGAAGTTACGACTGTGGATTGTACTTTATTTATGAATTATGTATGCATATTGTTAATTGCCTTTCATGAACCTTCTTTTTTGTTGAGTTATAGTCGCATTTAGGAAACTGCTCTTATTTGATTTTCTGGTCCATTGATCAATTTTGGTGACTATGATTGTGGATTGCACTATAGTTGTGCATTATGTATGCTAATTTTCTATAGCCTTTTGTGTACAATCTTTTTTTTTTTGAGTTATAGCTGCATTTAGGAAACTGCTCGTGTTTGAGTTTTTGTGTGCCATCGATAAATATTGGTGACTATGTTTGTGGATTACACTGTAGTTATGCATTCTATATGCGTATTTTGTATTGCCTTTCGTGTACCTTATTTTTTGTTGAGTTATAGCTGCATTTAGGAAGCCACTCATGTTTGAATTTTTGTGGGCCATCAATCAACTTTGGTGACTATGATTGTGGATTGTACTATAGCTGCGGATTTTGTACACATACTTTTAATCGCCTTTCATGAACCTTCATTTTTTATTGACTTATAGCCGCATTCAGGAAAACGCTTGTGTTTGAGTTTTTGTTGATTACACTGTAATTGTGCATTCCATATGCATATTTTCTATCACCTTTCGTGAACCTTCATTTTTCGTTGAGTTATAGTTGTATTTAGGAAACTGCTTGCGTTTGAGTTTTTATGGGCCATCGATCAACTTTGGGGACTATGATTGTGGATTGCACTGTAGTTCTCCATTCTCTATGTGTATTTTCTATCACCTTTCTCGAAGCTTCATTTTTTGCTATATTATAGCCGCATTGAGGAAACCGCTCATGCTTGGGTTTTCATGGGCCATCTATCAACTTTGGTAACTATGATTGTGGATTACACTAGAGTTTCGCATTCTATATGCGTATATTCTATTTCCTTCCATGAACCTTCATTTTTTGTTGATTTATAGCCACATTTAGGAAATTGCTTGTGTTTGAGTTTTTGTGGGCCATCAATCAACTTTGTTGACTATGATTGTGAATTGCACTGTAGTTGTGCATGATGAATGCTAATTTTCAATCGCCTTTCGCGAACCTTCATTTTTTATTGAGTTATAGCCACATTTAGGAAACTGCCCATGTTTGAGTTTTCTTGGGCCATCAATCAACTTTGGTGTCTACAATTGTGGATTGTACTGTAGATGTGCATTTTGTATGCATATTTTTAATCGCCTTTCACAAACCTTCATTTTTATTGAGTTATAGCTGCATTTAGGAAAACACTCTTGTTTGAGTTTTCATGGGTCGTCGACGAACTTTGGTGACTACACTTATGGATTACATTGTAGATTTGCATTGTATATCCTTATTTTCTATTTCCTTTCGCGATCCTTCATTTTCTTGTTGAGTTATAGCTGCATTTAGGAAACCAATCATGTTTAAGTTTTTTTGGGCCATCGATCAACATTGGCGACTACGATTGTGGATTGTATTTTAGTTGTGTATTATGTATGCGTATTGTTAATCGCCTTTTGCAAACCTTCATTTTTTGTTGAGTTATAGCCGCATTTAGGAAAACGCTCGTGTTTGGGTTTTCATGGGTCATCGATCAACTTTGATGACTACGATTGCAGATTAAACTATAGTTGTATATTCTATACACGTATTTTCTATCGCCTTTTGCGAACCTTCAATTTTCGTTGAGTTATAGCCATATTTAGGAAATTGCTCGAGTTTGAGTTTTTGTGGGCCATTGATCAACTTTGGTGGCTACACCTATAGATCACACTGTAGTTGTGCATTTTTTGTGCGTATTTTCTATCGCCTTTCGCGAACCTTCATTTTTTGTTGAGTTATAGCCGCAATTAGGAA
>VDFB02343515.1:0-39393 GCA_007258455.2 Sequoia sempervirens | reverse complement strand
GAATCTTTACCATTAAAGAAGATGTTTTATGGATTGTTATAAGTTTTTTTTTCTTTATAGTTTATCAGCTTCTTAGTTTAATTACATTTTGTACTGTTTAATTCAATTATCATGTTTTCTAAATTATTTTTCTTATGTTTTTCAGTTTAAACATTTCATGTTTTCTTAGGATAAATTGCTTTACAATTTTATAGTTAGATGGCTTGAAGTTAGAATTACTATTAAGTTGTTCTCAAAAGTTAGAAAACCTAAGGGAGATACTCTGGACTTCTTCAATTGCAAATTGCCTTGAACACTACCCGACCGACAAATTGAATTTTATATTCTAAAGTAATGGGACCTAACGACAGCCTATCAATCATTAATAGCAACTGGGCCACATCATTTTGAAAAATGTAGATTCCATATGCCCCAATACTCCTGAAAAATAGAATAACTACTTATTACAATGTGTTACAAGGTTTGTGAAGAAGAATGTGATAAGTTTAACATATGAAATAGCTCTGCTAACCATTGCATTTACATCATCAATGGTAGATGGTCTCCTTTCAACATATATTAATTTAATGAAATTTGCACTCCATAGTCAATAGACACTTATACAACTGTCTTAATTTTACTTCACTTTTGTCAATGCAATTACATTTGGTTGAGCTCTACAATGGATAACAAGTGGACATAGTAGTAGACAAGGGCATAGAACGTCAAGATTGAAGATGCATATTTTGAAAGGAGGCCAACATTGCTTCAAATAGAGTCCTCATGCATGTTTGCATTATGCACCTTACATGTTGCTCTCTTATCCCTTTACATTTGTTCAATCATGTTGTAGCATCATTATGTAGAATGTTGAGTAAACTATGACAAGCAATTCCTGAAAATAGATGACACTTTCTAAGAATGCATTGTTTCATCATGATGACTGGGAATCATGCTTTTCACAAAAGCTTCTTGCAACCTGAAACCAAACTGATCTTTTCTGCTGATTTAATATTTTTTGACCAAAAAATATATGTTTCTTCTCCATTATAGCAGTCCACCTATGTGCCTGTGAGTCTAAGGGGCAACATCGACTATGCCGACAACACCATGAGGTGGAGAAACGATGAGAATTTTGTTAGGGTTAAAAATCTTTTCGAGGACACTAGGAATGTCGACCTGCATGATCTCTTCAAGTCATTTGGGTACATCACACATGTGTACATGGGGACTAGAAGATAGGAGTTAGTAGAGGCTTTAGTTTTGTTAATTTGTCAATAGGGTGATGCCCAAAGAGCCATCAACAAGCTCAATGGTTACATTTATGACAACCTCATTCGCAAAGTCAAGTGGGTCACCCTTAGACAGACATGAGATCAAGCATCTTCAAAAACACGAGACTAGTTTTTTCCCTACACTCCTGGGAAGAGGAAGGTGATGGAAAAGTCGGTTGAAAATATAGGATGCATCCCTGATGAGTGAGGAAATGTGGGATCTTAATGATTTATCATTTGACATGGGAAGTAGAATGGGTAACTATTTTCTTCATAGATTTAGAGTGGAAATAAGTAGTAGTTTAGTCATTATGTTGTCCTATAGTGTTGTTTGTTCACTTTGTTGAGGGAGAATTGTAGCGTTGGGTTTATAACTTTGGTTCATGAGACATTTGATTTATTCTATCTCAAACTTTGCCAATGTTTGATGTGATTTTCTCGATTTTGAATAAATACAAAGTATATTTATTAATGTGGGAAGATCTTGCTCTTTGCTTAGGTGTGCTATATTATTTCCTCTCAAAGTGAAATCATTTTAAGATTGGTATACAAAAATGGATGACAAGATGAAGACCTCTTTTTTTAAAGATTTTTCGCTAGATCAAGGACAAGTATACAAAAATAGTGAAAGGATGGTGAAGATAGGAGCATCCTTTCTTGTAAATTCTATTCTTTTTTATGCTTTTTGTTTGAGCTTTAGTTTCTAAGAATGCACTTTTTGAATTGTATTTTTGCATGCTTCATATGATTCCTATCATGGTTCTGCCAATGCAAGGTACTTGCTTTGTATCTACTCCAGCCAGGTTTAAAAACACCCTTGTCGAGGATGAAGATTTTCTCTATCCTGTTGATGGTGAAATCAAAGGGTGAATTTTTTTGGCAAATATTTGTTTTGAGTTGGAAGGAAAATGGATGATATGGAATGAGAAATGGAAGATAGTGATTTGGAAAGAAGTAGAGAGTACGAGGGGACAATGGAAAGTATGAGGAAGGTGGAGGAATTGCAGGCATTAACACTAGAAAATAACAAATTATGTCATTATGCGTGTAGACATCTAAATTTTACCACTTACATTTGGTCAAATTTATCCTTGTTCATCCAAACATCCTCTTATTTGCATTAATTAAGTAATAGGGTATGTGCAGGATCATCATGGAAAAAATAGGCCCTTAAGTGGCAAAAAATTCAGAAAAATCATAATTTGGCAACTTGACGTAAAAATTTAAATAAGTTATTTATATTATTTCAAAAATATGTAAGAATAGAATCTGTAGCAAATTGAATGTAGTTTCTAAACTACTAGATTTATTAAAAATATATATATCTATTTGGTGAAAATTTGAAATTTCAATGCAGTAGTACTTAAATTTCAGGGAAAAAATAAGAAGTAGGTGTCTTTCTGACCACCCTAACCACAATAAAATGATAATATTTTCTTATAAGATTTTAGACATAAGTAGAGGACTCATGTCCAAATGTGATGCATTTTTTTTTTGTAACTTTTTTCTAAGTAAATAATTAATTATGAATTTTTTATTACAACTTTTAAAAAATATAAAAACTCGTACGTCTAACCACCTTAACTTGGTCAAAACTTCATGAAATTCAATTTTTTTTTAATCTTATAGTATGCGAAGCATAGAATGTGATGCATGTTTTGGATTCAAAAAATGTGATACCTTTTGAAATCTATAGATGTTTTTCAATCAGCCTATCAATGAGGACTTTAGTCGTAAATCAAATAGAAAATGAATAATAATTATTTATTAAATTCAAAGGAAAGCATAATTTATATTGGTGGAAGATGAGAATCTCCTTTAAAAACCATTTTTGTCTCATCAATTTGGGGTAAAAAAAAAGTCGCCAGCCACATACCCTACAAATACCCATTATATCGCCACTTTTTGGCCCATCATGATCCTGTACATACCCAATATTACTATTATTTAATTAATTCCCCTAAATTCCTCTAAATCCCTAAGGTATTTAGTTAAATAATTAAATACCTTACCCTTTATTCCCCTTTTCCTCAAAAAATTAAATAAATAATACATTTGTTTAATTCTTCACATATCACATCCTTCATCACTTTTTCTTAATCCCTACCACCTCCTAATCCCATCATTAAGGGTGTTCACATGTCTAATCCATGATTAAGATGTGTCACATCCTCCAACTTTTGCAAGTTGGCTCCTAATCTACATTAGCCACCTAATTGTCCTCTAATCATTGATTAGCTAATCTAATCAACCCTTTAGTCAACTCTCCCCATCCTCCAAGGAATTTTTAATATTTTTTGTCTTCCAAGGTTTCTAAGGAATTTTTAATTCCTTTTATCATCCTCATGCACATTAAAAAGGAATTTTTAATCCCTTTAGTGAACTCTTTGATCCTAGCCCTTGATCTCTTGTCCTCTTTCAATCTCTACCATCTATTTTATCTCCCTTGGTTAAATGGCTAACACTTAGCCATTTTTGTCTTCTTCTCCACCGTTCAGAACCCTAACCATTCTCAAGCTTTTACACCATCTCCATAGCCAAACCCTTGCATCCATAGCCATTTTCATCCATCATTGCGTCCAAATCAAGCAAAAATAAGTCGTTATGCTGCCGAAATTGATCTAGGAGCACACAAATCAACTATCAAAGAGGGAAAACAACTTCATCAAGCTCAAACGAGGTGACATCTCGGTATTTTCATTTGCAAGTTTGAGTTTCATCTTAAGCCCTATCTTGAGGTGTTGTGTTTCCCTTGCTTGCATTTCGTTTTGTCTTGCATTTTAGACTAGGGTGAAGCCACAATAGTGGTTTACAATTGAAGTGAGGAAGGAAAACTTACAAAAAACAAATGCATGGCAAAAAACTTGATTTTAGGGGTTCGTACGAACCTATTGGTTCGACCGAACCAATTAGGGGTTTGGTAGAACCTGGGTTCGACCGAACCCTCTTAATACTTTCCCGCAAAAAAAGCCATCAAAACCCCTTATAGAAGGGGGGTTCGAATGAACCTTGGTTCGAGCGAACCCCGAGGGGTTCGTTCGAACCCTCTTTATTCCTCATCCCCCCCTGAGACAAAAAAAAAACTTGAATTTTGGCACTTCGAAGCTCGGTTTGAGGATGAAAATGGAGGAATATTCACAAACCCAACTGGAATCAGGTAGAACTTAGAACGAGCTATCCAACGAATATAATTTTAATATGTTTTGGTTTTATTATGTATTTGTTTTTTTAGTTTTATTAAACATAGGTTTTTCATTGAAAATGAAGGTCTCTATTCTGCACGTGGAAAAATAGTAGATTATCAAAAATAAAAATTGAAAAATATGAGTGCACCAGATATTGAAGTCCTTGATCCAATAGAAGAAAAAAAATGAATTTCGATATATACAAAAAAAAGTTATGCGTTATACGGCCGCGCGCTGTCTTAATTGTAATTGGTTTGACTTTGAAACTTGATTAAAGAAAAATTATTCAATAAAACACTATCTAAGCAAGTGGAAGCACTAGATATCAGAGTTATGAATCTAAATTCGAAAGAATTAGAATTTTATCCTTCATGGAAAAAAAGTTATGCATTATGCGGTGTGCGTCACTTTTTGAAAATGTTGTTTTTTGAAAAAAACCAAATTTTGTGGGAGATGGAAAAAGAAGTGGAATCTGATTCCAAAAATTTTGAAAAAAATATTTTTAGAATTTACAGACAAAATGTGACGAGACACTAGTTTGCATCATCTTCAAATTCTTCATGGTTTAGCTGCTATAGGTGCCTGAATGAGAAGATTTAGTTTAAAAAAATAATTTCAGTGTCCAGTTTGGCCAAAAATTGTAAACCACTATTGTGGGATCACCCACTAGGAGAAAAACACTGCACACACTATGTTTTGCACTACCTCAATCCATTACCACGCGGCTAAATGTCCTGCCAGCTAGAATCCTTTTGCTTTCCACATGTACACATTTTGGCAGCAAAGAATATCAAAATAGGTATATGGTGCAACACCTTCGAGTCAACAATGCCCTTTAAATAAGGATCTAAAATTCTTCACCACTAAGCACTGCTTCATTATTATTCGAGCAGTTGGTGGGCAATAAATTTTCTTTTCAGTGAATGAATGGATGAGATCAATGGAAAATTGCAATGACAAGTCAATGTAGAATGAATGCAGAAATCTGGAAAGTAGCAAATGAAAAAAAAAAAATCAACCGTATTGCAATGACAAGTCAATGTAGAATGAATGTAGAAAGTTGGAAAGCAGTAAATGAAAACAAAAATAAAATCAACCGTCCAGACGAAACCAATCATCTCCCATCCCATTTGGAATGTGTTGTACCGTGGATGGATAAAGTGAGCTAGGCTCACTTCAAATTGGATACTCCTTCGGCATAAAAAATCCTTTTAACAAATAATAAATAAAGCATAATACAATATTTATGAACAATTAATATATCAACTAAATGAACCAATTATTTATATAAAAAATTTACACCATATCAACAAGAGTCCTATAAAATAGCATTCACGTTAAAAAATCAAAGTCTTGATTTAAGAGAAAATGCCTAGAACATATATCAAGACTTTGAGAGAAAATGCCTCTAAAACATATATCAAAGACTTTAAGAGAAAATGTCTAGAACACGTATTTTATTGTTATTTTGAAGAGAAAATATCTTTTAATGCTTAAAACATCTCTTAGATACAACCAAGCTATAAAGAGGAGGGTTAAACCCCTATGAACTAATTCAAACTAGTGAAAAGCCCATTTTGGATCATATGAATTAACTTGTTTTCTTGTCACAAAAAATCAATGATTTTCAACATAGCTCTTTATTAATTATATAATTTTTCCTCCTCCACAAATTCACTTGGTTGATGTAGTTCCAAACAAGAAGGAAGAAACAATCTACATTCATTGCACAAAATTTATAATAATATAAGTGGGGTACCTAATAAATTGTTTATATATTATAATTTTTTGAATTTTTTAGTTTGTTAAATTTGTAATTTGATAGCTTTTCTTTTGTGGAGTCATCTTTTTGTTGTGTTGTAATTGTTTCTATTTTTAAGGTTACATGTTTTTTTTGTACTTAACTTTCACAGTCTAATTTTAAAACATAATCAGATTTACATCCATATCTTTCTAAATATACATACTCAGATTTACATCCATATCAGATTTAATTATAAATACTTAATTTTAGTATAATAATTTCATAAAAACTCAAAAAAATTAACATTTGTAGTGATATTATAATATAATTCTTCTCCCTGTTTCCTCTTCTCTTCTTCTTACAAACTTTTAAAATATACATTTTAACTCAAATTGAATATTTTTTTAATATTTTTTTGAATTAAAAATTTACTTACCGAATCTCCTCCTCTTTTCTAACTAAGAAATAAAAAATTACAAAAATAAAGGAATAATACAATCCGTACCCAAATAACTACAAACAATAATCACAAACAAAAGAAGCAGCCAAAATTACAGTCAATACCAACCAAGATTACAGTCTATGCCTCAACAACTTCTTGCTGCCAACATCTGATTCTTATCTCTCTCCACCCTTTTACTTTACCAGAGCTGTGCTCCAGATATGGCATTGATGTAAATTACTTCATAAACCAGATCTGTGGTTCGAATCCCACCAATTTTTCCCATGAGAGATTATGCAGAATCGGCTTCAACAGAGTAAATTTAAAAAGGAAAATATTTGTCTGAAAACAAAATTCTTAACTGATTTTCAAAGGCTGTTTCTATAATTTTCCTTTGCATCAGTAAACCTAACTGTTTAGAGGAGGACAAACAGGACTTAAGCCTTAACTAGCTAACTCCTCATTGGCAACTCAATTACTCTAAGCCAATCCATCTACAGACCAGAGGTACAAAAAAATTCTCCATTATAATTTCACTGCAGGCCTCATATAAAAACTGCCCTTTGATTCTCTTTCATCGATTTTTCCACCATATCTGTGCAGGAATCTGGAGGCTGAACTATTGCGGAACTGTTTGAATGAATCTTAAAATTGGAGGCATTTCTGGTTCTTAAAGATTCAAACCTTCTTTCATAATAATCAACTGAAAACAGTGAGAGAGATAACCTAATGACGTCTTCATTCAATGAAGAGCAGAGCTTTTGATGGGAATACAACTGGAGGGGATGCAAGAAATTCATGTGGAGGCGTTTGAATCCGCCCATGATTGCTACCAATGACTGGAGCCTCTGTGTGTTAAAAACAGTTGAAGGGCAGATGTGGGTACATATGATTTTCCACACATATTCGCTCTCTGCAGCTTGCTGACACCTTTTGCTCACGCAGGAGATGATGCCCACTGACTTGGCATCCAGATGCTTCATGATTTCTTCCAGAATATCCACATTGTTGCCAAATATTTCATGGCTTGCATGGGAAATAAAGTTACCAGCTGTAACTTCGACACCTTCAGCAACGATTTGTAATTTGGACTCCATGGGCTCCTCCACCCTAATCATTCTTTGAAATTGAATACTTAGAATAAAATGGGTATGTTCTTCAATTTACCTATATAGAGCTAGATATTACAGTGGATTGAAAACCGTCAAAATAAACTAATGGAACACAGTCCATTTGGGACAACATTATTACGTAGCCTTCAACCTTTGTTTTCACATTAGATAGAACTTTATGTTTTTTTTGTCATAAGCAATGCCTAGAACATATCAATTATGTCACTTTCTTTGGGACAAGCCTATAATTTATCAAACAAAATAATAAAATAGTGCTTTAAAGTCTTTAGAGTCTTGGTTTTATATTATCATAATGTTAAAATTTATATATATTTAATTTTTTTATTCAATTTTGTATTTACTTTAAGAGGAGTTTATTGATATATAGATTTATTAATAAATAAAATAATTTTATGTAAAATTGGGTCTCTTTCATTCTTTTCTTATGTTTTCTAACCATTTCATATGTTCTTATGCACCTATTATTTATTTTCATTCTTATGTTCATTTATTCTTATACATTTGTCTTATCTACTAGTTTTGTACACATTATCCTTTGTGATCTAACCCCATTTCTCTCTTAGAACCAGTCAAAGCATATATATTGGGAAAACCTTTTAAAAAACCCAACCTCTAAATCTTAAACTAATTGTATTATTAGCAACACAAAAAGGGTTACAATTCCATTGCAAGCTTAAGCCTTCACAAGATATTATACCAACATACAAATATGGAGATATTCAACGAAAATATTAAAAAAATTAAAATTTAACTATCAAACCTCCATCCCAAGCACCCAATAAATAAGAATAGTACATGAAAATCATCAAATGATAATTAGGAAACCATGAGCTAAAACCACCCATATCCCTAGTCAAAGTCTAATACCCAAATCCTAAGGTGAATACAAAGACTGAAATATCATATTCCTTACACTTGTCATAACATTATTATTATTCACTCACCAATCTAGACACTTTATTTTGATTATATTATCTCTATGAAAAATGCCTTGTGATCTGTCATAAGTTGGTTAACAAATGTAATTCCCTCTTATAACTCTCTATGTGTCATAGATGCTTATATTTTAGATGTGGGAGGTGTAACTTCTAAAGGCCATTACTTTCAATCTAGGAAGATGGTTGAGCCATTTTTCTTAAATTAAAGATCTTGGAGTAAACTTCAACAACAAAAAACATCAAGGCTAATTTTGACACGACTTAGAGCCAAAATCAACCATCTAAAGCCTACAAATTATTTTTTGTGTTCTTAACATTAGAATGTAAGGTTGAGTCACCTTTCCTAAGACAATAGAATTGCATCTACTATTCATTCCAAGATAAATAACAAGTATGAATTAAAATGAAATTAGACCACTAAAACTAAAAATATTAAAAACTTCATATTTTTTTTAATTTTGTCATCTTATACACAAAATGCATCAAAATAAGCATCATAATAATATATCTTAAAACAAGATCCAAAATTAAATAAAAAAAACCAGAAAAGTACACATTTATCCTCTATAATAACATTCATGCAAAATAACATAAAATAGAAAGATAAAAATTCCAATATTATACTATTATCTCAACACATAAATAATGCTAGGATTAGGTGATGACTAACCTTTCATCATTACAAAATTTGAAGTGGTGAGTTAATGACAAATAATTTTCATTGAAACACACAAATAACTTGCATGACTGGTCAAAAGGCCATATTTAAATAATAATTAATAATTCTTATTGAGACACCAAGCCGAGGCTTGAAACAAGCAGCCCATTTTAAGCACCATATAATCCAGGGATAAAATGAAAGCTTAAAATAAAAGAACAATAAAAAATTACTGTACTGTAGATTCGAACTTGGCATATATCTTGTATCTGGAACAAAATAGACGGCAATCAAGACTGTTACATTGATTCGAACTTGGCACATGTTTTTGTGTCTGAAACAGAATAGACGGCACTTAAAACTGTTACAGTAAACCTATATAAATATAATTTAAATGTCCAAACGAGTGGCTGGCAACAGCCAGCGTTTAAATCATTTGAGCTACGGCCTGGCTTGTTCAATAATATGTTTGAACTCTAATGGCAGACATGTAGACTTCTAAATGCACAACCCAAAAATATATAAAAAAAGACAAGATTTGGTAAATGACTGGTTATATTTGGGTCAGGTCTGAAATTTTTCTGTTGTTTAATACCCTAAAGTCGTATGGTTTCAAGTAAATTCACTGTCAACAATTCATCGTTATGACAAATTTATCTTTAGAAAAATTTACCATCAGCAATTCATCACCGTGGAAAATTCACCACCAGCAATTTCCTAATTGTATATGCAATGAATTGCTGGTGGTGAATTTTCCTAGAGCCAAGTCTCATAGACTACAAGAAAAATGAGAGTACAACCTAATTGTCCATATGCCACCATGATTGTTAATAATATCATATTAAGAAATTTCAAATACAGTGTTAAACAGTTAAAATTATGTCGTGTAGGCACTCTTAAGATTGATAAGCTTGAATAGAAAACAACAATGGTTGCAATGCATCACTTTCACATTATAGACCCACCTTAGACCTTGGGCCTTCCCCTAACATGCAAAGGATCCTTAAAACCCTTCACCATTTGGCTTTCTCCTCTTTTCATCGAGAAACATGGTGATAAGAGAGTCCCTCCTTTTCAAGGCTTTTTTTTTTGGTATTCCCACGATCCAACCCAGTGTCTAAGGGGGTGAGCTAAGGCGAGACTAATCGCCTACAGGGGGACCCAATAACCAGTAAGCCAATACCAACCGGGTAAACCCAGGAGCGGAGTCAAACCCGAAACCAATGGGAAGCAAACCCACAGTCCAAGCCAACTCCGCTACTCATGCGGGCTCTTCTTTCCAAGTGTTAACATAGTGGTGTTGCATCTAATGGCCATAACAAGGTTGTACCATAAATCTAATAAAAAAGATAGAAGTTTGATAGTTTGTTTATTTCCATCCATTTGTACACCAATGAACTTCAATTAGGTAATCATAGTGTTGAAGACATTTAGGTGTTCAAAATCAAAGTCATTATTTCCTATCTTCAATGAATACAAATTCTTTCATAAAAAAAGTTTAGTGATCATTTATTTTTCTTTTCTTTTTTTCGAATTTGATCATAAGGCATTCAAGGTGGCTTCTCTTAAAACATTTACATGTGCAATGAATCCATCAAATAAAGTTGAATGATGCTCCTCACATTTTTCTAGCAATCCTAATTTTCTTCTTGCATGGCTCCAAGTTTACTTTCAATTAGACCCTATGGATCTTAATCCACTAAAAAGTCCTCTATTTTGAGATTCTATAGCTTAGAATTGGGTCATTAAAATTTTCTAATCTCTCCAAGTGACGTGTATGCCATTTTCTCTACAAACAAAATTCATTCTACACATAACTCTCATTCAAATCAAGATTAATATGAAAAAAATAGCTCTAACCCTAACATCTAATAAATGTGATGATCAAGATCTAATACCAAATAAAAGGAATCCAGATAAAACTTCTACAATTAATCTAAGTGGAGAGATGAGTAAATAAAACATATCTTTTTTAAACACAATTTAATAATAAACACAACTATAACGAAACATATACTTTGGGAAAACCTTTTTGAAAAAATCTCAACCTCCAAATCTTGAATTAATTGTATTATAAGCAATGTTCACAAAGAGAGTTACAATACATGTCTAGGCTCAAACCTTTACAAGAAATTATACCAACATACAAATATAAAGATATTTAAAGATAACATAACAATACCTACAGAACTGAACTATCAAACCTCCATCTCAAGCACCCAATAAATAGAAGAAGTGGTACATGAAAATTATCAAAAGATAATTAGAAAACCTTGAGCTAAAACCATCCAAAATATGACACTAAATCTTTAGTCAAAATCTAATTGCCAAATTCTAAGATGAGTCTACAAGCTAAAATAGCATATTCTTTACACTTGTCATAACATTGTTATTATTCACTCACAACTTAGCCTCTTCATTTTGGCTCTATTATCTCTATTTAATTTTTTTTGGGTGTCTCATAACATGTGTCATAAGATGGGAAACAAGTGTAACTCCCTCTTATAACTCTATACATCATAGATGTTCACATTTTTTTATGTGGGAGGCTTAATTTTTGAAAGTCATAAATTTTGATTTGGAAACTAATTGAGCCCTTTTTTAATATATTCAGGATGTCAGAGTAAACTTCAAGAACAAAAAGCACCAAGGACAATTTTGACATGTTTTGGAGCTAAAACCAACCATCTAAAATCCAAAAATTACATTTTGTGTTCTTAACATTGAAATGCAAGGTTGAGGCACCTTTCTTAATAGAATAAAATTAAATCTATAACCCATTTCAAAAATGAAAAAACAAGTATGAATCAAAATGATTTTGAACCACTAAAACCAAAAATGTTAAAGGCTAATAGATTTGATCAATTTATAGAAAATATAATTTATTAAAACAAGATCCAAATTAAATAAATAAAATTGAAAAAATCACATTTCTCCTCTATAATAACATTCATGGAAAGTAGATTTTTGGCTATTGGTTTTCTTTTGGTTGCTGCTTATGCTTCAATGTCTATCTCTCTCAGTAAAATTTTGGTCTAAAGTGTTGTAAAGGGTTTCAGGTCCCTTCAAAACCTGTTTTTCAATATAATCAAAACATTCATGGAAAGTAACATAAAACAAAAAATAAATTTTCTTAAAATTATACTATTATCGTCAACACATAAAGAGTGTTAGGCTTCTAGAAATAGATGAAAATTGATCTTTTGTAAACAACGTTAGGATTCTAGAAATAGATGACAACTGATCTTTTGTAAATAGAGTTAGGATTCTAGAAATAGATGACAACTCATCTTTTATAAGTAGTGCTAGGATTTTAAAATCAGATGACAACTAACCTTTCATCATTATAAAATCTCAAGTGGCGAGTTCTTGACAAATAATTTTCATTTAGCACACAAATAACTTGTGTCATTGGTCAAAAGACCATATATAAACTAGCACTTGCACCCAAAGGAGGTTCAAGGATTACGCCAATAGAAAACTATATGTATGTTTTTGATAAAGTAAGAAGCATTTATAGGGTGTTGTACCCTTTACACAGAAGGCCCTTCGGGCCAAAAAGAAGCTAGTTCAAACCAAGAATGAACTAGGAAAAGAGGACAAGACACATACAAAAACAACTGACAGACAGTTGTTGAACCACAGACGAGGACTAGACAACCCCAAAATCTGAGGGGACTAATCTGACTCCCTTAACCCTAGGCCACGAAGATGTGACAGATTTAGGGAGTCCCTTCTTTCTTAGCACAATAGACTAGGAAGACTCATAATCGAAGTCCACTGAGCGAGGCCCAAGAAGCAGATCCACAACAACCATCATGAGAAAAGAGCCACCACTCAGCAAGGGAGTCGACAATGTAGGAGAGGAGACAAGAGTGATCGAAGGACCATCAGAGGCAATCAATGAGGGTCGTGCAGGCTCAGCCTGAACGGTGACAACAGTTCGAGGCAATAGTGGTTCCATGGAAGGGATAACTAGAAGAGGACCTAGGTAGGACAAAGACTCCTGAGAAGACTCAACAGGGTCATCCTCCACGAAAGAATCTGAAGGAGAAGAACCCACTGTGAGGTGATTCGAGAGAGAATCCTTCCACTACATGGTAGCACCCTTACAGTGGGCATAAGGGCAACCAGAGGCCAAATGACCCATAGAGAAACATCTCCTACACTGAAAAGGGAGGCCCTCATAGTCCAAGAGTTGCTTCCAAGGTTTGTCCCCCACCAATAAGACCACATCACCATGGAGAGGTTTGGAAATGTCCAAATCAACTAAAATACGAGCTATCGTAGTATGCCCAAGTTCTTGAGTCGTAGAGTCTACCATCAAAAAGCATCCAATGGTGTTGTCAATAGCTTCATAACATGAATCCTCCCTGAACTAAAGGGGGAGATTTGATAGACGAACCCAAACTGGTTTGGTATTCAACAGCTTTGTAAGAGGATTGAAAGAACGAGACCAAGGATTGATGGACAACAAATAAATACCCTACATCCACCCCTTGTCCAACACACTGTCTCACTCCATGGAGGAGGCAAAATTAGCTAAAAAGAACCCCCTTGCGTTGGGGTAGAGCTCAATCTGTCCAGAGACTATAGGCTTCCAAGAGATGGAAACCCAGTCATGGAGATCGGGAAGGGAGTCCACAAGCCGTGAAACCTACAGACCACGCCCTGCTTCAAATAGTAATCATTGTTCTCAGCAACCTCAAATCCACAGACCACTACACGGGAATCATGAGCACAGGGAAAAGGCCGAACTCGAGCCTGAGCAGGAGATTGAGCACCTTTAGCAGCCTCAGAGAAAGAATTCACCTGGCCCAAAGAAGGAATGCCACCAATAGATGAAGTAGGAGGCAGAACAACAGGAGGAATAGGGGGAGGACTGTCCAACCCTAGCAAATTTGCACCCTCCTACGCAACAACGCCAGACAGAGGAGGACAGGGAGAGCCCTTGCTTGACTGTGCAACCCCAGACTTAGGAGGAGAGGGAAGCCCCCCACCCAAACATTCATGCCCTACACAATCCCAATGCTTGCAGGCCGGAGAGCTACCGTTCACACAAGTCTATCACTCACACTCCAGAGTTCTCTCGCTCGAAGACATTTTGAAAATCATCTACATGTATGTTAATATGTTATAGAGAATGTGTTTGTGCATGGATGCGCTGCAAATTCTAGTTGCATGTGACTGGATTAAATAATTAATAATTTAAGTGCTAAATAATGGAATGAAATAAACTTAGACAAATCTAGATTTTTTCCTTAAATAAATTAAGTTTATCTATTATGAAATATTTGCATAAGATTTAAAACATCAAGCAATGCAAATGAAAAAATAATAATTGTCATCAAATTGACAAAAAACACTATAAATGAAAATAGAATGTTCCCATCTAGTTGTCAAATTAATATTTATCTGGATTTTATGTGATAAGTGAGATTTTGGAGGCTTTTACCATTAAATGACCCCTGATTTACCATTAAACAACAACTGAAACTTGTTTTTCAACAACTCAATAGTGATTTATATGTGCGAGACTTGTTTCAAGCTCAAATCTCACAGTCTATATAGTCTATTGGCTAATAATATCTAGCACTTGCACCTAAACAAGGTTCAAGGATTACGCTAATAGAAAACTATATGTATGTTAATATGTTAGAAAATATGTGTTTGTGTATGGATGCATTGCAAATTCTAGTTGCATGTGGTTGGATTAAACAATTAATCATAAGTGATAAATAATAATTAGGAATAAACTTAATAAATCTAGAGTTTTGCTTAAATAAATAAAAGTATTATCCATGATTATGAAATATTTACATACAGATTTAAACATAAAAGCAAATGAAAATAAAATTTGGCATCAAATTGACAAAAAAACACTCAGAATGGAAATAGAATGTTCCCATCCCGCTGTCAAACCAATATTTATGAGCTTCTTTTATGTGTGATAAGTGAGATTTTTGAAGGCTTCTAATGACAGCTGACTTTACCATTTAACAGCAATGGCAACTCAATATGTAATTTGCAGGCATGGGCCAAATCTCTATTGGCTAATTAATAATTCTATTGAGACACCTAAATGATGCTTCCATTTCCTAAGCAACCATATAAAACCGTGGATAGAAATGAAAGGGTAAAAATAAAATAAAATAATAATTGTATTATAGATCTGATGTTGGTATACATCTTGTGTCTGCAACAAAATAGACGGCAATCAAGATTGTTACAGTGATTCGAACTCTAGCACATAAGTTTTGTGTCTGAAACTAAAATAGATTTGGCACTTAAAACTCTGACTGAGAGATCAGAAGAAGAAGACTTTACATTTCACTGAAGACAGAACTGATCATGGATTCTGTCTGAGTTGATAACTTGAGAACAAAATAATGGTCACACTTAATTAGTTCTGACACTTATTCTCATTGCTTACAAGTGTCAGCATTTGCACAACTTCTGTAATAGTTAAAACTCAAATGGATATTATCATTTCAGTAATGACACTCACTAAGAATAAGATGTCCTCCACAGTCGGCCCTGGCGTTGTCCCACCTTGTCCTTTCTGTATTTATCCAGTCCATATGCTGCTGCTCACAGTTGTATATATTGTTGGAATCTTCAACGTTAAGCTCTATGACCTCTCCTCCATGTCTTTTTGTTCTTTTTGGTTCCCCCATATTCGGTTCCTGGATTCTTCATCATATAATAAATCAGATCATTAGCATCTGCTGTTGTTCATATGTGGGTATCATTGTTTTGGCAGTTTAAATAGAGTAAATTGCAAACGCTAAAAGTTTCAATTTTTTTTTTTAAAGATTATGTTATAAAATATGTTTATTTATGTAAGATTTTATAAAGATTTGGGTGTATTGACTATGTTTCAAAGTCAGATTGTGAAAGCCAAGTATAAAACAAGTATATATCTTCAAATTACAAATCTAATAAATTAAAATAAATAAATAAATTATAATATACAAACAATTTATTAATACCCCATTTATTTTAATATTAGAACTATATATATAAACAATTTAATAGATATCCCATTATATTATAAAATTTGAATGACAAATATGAATTGCCTCTTCTTGGTTACTTGGAGCTACATAAACCAAGTGAATTTATAGAGGAGAAAAGATTATATATTTTAATAAAGAGTAATTTTAAACCCTTTCAATTTTTAAAAATGAACTTTAGTTATGGGCTTTTTATTAATTTGATTGTAGTCTATAAATAACCTTCCTCTTTAACTTGGTTGTGTCTAAGACATGTTTTCACCATTAAAAGATATTTTCTTTTCGAAAAAATCGCAATAAGATATATGTTGTAGGTATTGTCTCTCGAATCAAGACTTTTAAAGTGTATAATGAGAATGTTATTTTATAGATTTTTTGTTGGTATGTTGTGCAATTTTTATATAAATAATTGATTAATTTAGTTAATATATTGATTGTTTATAAATATTATATTATGTTTTATTTGTTATTTGTTAAAAGGACTTTATCTAATGTGATAGTAAGATTTTACGATGATACCTGTGACCTCTAACTTGAAATCAATTATTTCAAATTCTAATTGTTGATTCCCACCATTTTCTTAGAGCCATTGAGAGCTAACTTAGTATACACTTGTCTACAATTCATTATGTCTTGTTTTTTAAAGACATTTATTTGAGCATTGAAGTCATCATCAAATAATCATTCACATCCTAAGAACTACTTAGGAATATTTCAATTTGGAGTTTTTAAAGAAACAATACTTTGTATCTTAAGTCATTTGTATATTTTCCCATTGTTTTCTGCTCTTTGTCATGAGTGTAAAATTGATCCAATTAAAATAATTAATCTAAGAGAACTTGACCCTATTACAATAATATAAAAGAAAGACTTTAAAGACTTCAAAGACTTCAAAATACTATTATATTGTCCCAAAGAAAGTGACATAAGTGATATATTCTAGGCATCGCTTGTGACAACAAAACATAAAGCTCTATCTAATGTGAAAGCAAAAGTTTAAAGCTACATGATAAATGTTGTCGCAAATGGATGTATCCCATTAGTTTGTTTTGACTGTTTTCAATCCACTGTAATATCTAGCTCTATATAAGTTGAATAACATACCCATTTTATTACAAAGTACTCAATTTCAAAGAATTCTCAGGCTGTCGGAGCCCATGGAATCCAAGTTACAAAAAGTTGCAGGAGGTGAAGTTACAGCTAGTAACTTTATTTCCCATGCAAGCCATGAAATATTTGGCAACAATGTGGATATTCTGGAAGAAATCTTGAAGCATCTGGATGCCAAGTCAGTGGGCATCATCTCCTGCGTTAGCAAAGGGTGTCAGCAAGCTGCAGAGAGCGAATATGTGTGGAAAATCATATGTACCCACATCTGTCCTTCAACTGTTTTTGACACAGAGAGGCTCCAGTCATTGGTAGTAATCATGGGCGGATTCAAACGCCTTTACATGAATTTCTTGCATCCCCTCCGCTCATATTCCCATCAAAAGCTCTGCTCTTCATTGAATGAAGACGTCATTAGGTTATCTCTCTCACTGTTTTCAGTTGATTATTATGAAAGAAGATTTGAATCTTTAAGAACCAGAAATGCCTCCAATTTTAAGATTCATTCAAACAGTTCCACTTTAGTTCAGCCTCCAGATTCCTGCACAGATATGGTGGAAAAATCGATGAAAGAGAATCAGAGGGCAGTTTTTATATGAGGCCCGCAGTGAAATTATAATGAAGATATTTTTCTACGTCTGGTCTGTAGATGGATTGGCTTATAGTAATTGAGTTGCCAATGAGAAGTTAGCTATTTAAGACTTAAGTCCTGTTTGTTCTCCTCCAAACGGTTTAGATTTATTGGTCCAAAGGAAAATTATAGAAACAGCCTTTGAAAGTCAGTTAAGAATTTTGTTTACAAAAGTTTTGTAGCTTTTAAATTTCGATATATTAAATTTATTGTTGAAGGCAATGTATTTTCGTGATTATTGTTCTTTCTCTTTATTTGGCAATGCTATCGGTCTTTTTGGAATGAATGAGTTCACATTTCAAATTCAGTGCGATTCATTCAGACTAATGCTTCGCATATTATGGCATTGATTACTTATTTTCAGACATATTTTCAGACATATTTTCCTTTTTAAATTTTCTTTATTGAAGACGATTCTGCATAATCTCATATGGGAAAAATCGGTGGGATTCGAACCACAGATCTGGTTTATGAATTAATTTACATCAATGCCATATCTGAAGCACAGCTCTGGTAAAGCAAAAGGGTGGAGACAGATAAGAATCAGATGTTGGTGGAGACAGATAAGAATCAGATGTTGCAGTAAGAAGTTGAGACATTGACTGTAATCTTGGTTGGTATTGACTGTAATTTTGGCTGCTTTTCTTTTGTTTGTGATTATTGTTTGTACTTATTTGGGTACGGATTGTATTATTCCTTTGTTGTCCTTTGTAGTTTAAGGCTTTGTTTTTGTTTTTAATTGTGTATTGTTAAATAAATCAATAAAAAAATTGTTCAAGGTAGAATTTATAATTTTAGTTAAAAATAGGTTTTTAAGTTTGTATATGTAATTTTTTATTTATTAGTTAGAAAAGAGAAGATGGAAATTCAGCAAGTAAATTTTTAATTCTATATAATTTGAAAAGAGAGTATTAAAAAAATGTATCTAATTTGAGAGAAAATGTATATTTTAAAAATTTGCAGGAAGAAGAGAAGAGGAAATAGAAGGTTGAGTAAGCAAACATATTTCTTTAGGCATGTCCTATTTGACGAGAAAGATATAAGAAAAAAAATATTTAAAAAATATATATATTTGGCTTAAGGGGAAATATATTTTTTAAAAGCTTGTAGGAAGAAGATTTTATTTTCGTAATTTTATGGAGAGGAGAGAGAAGCTAAGACTGTAAATATATTTATCTGCAACCAATCAATCACTATATTTAAAGGAAGAAGAATTATATTATAATATCACTAGAAATATTAAAAAATTCATATTTTTATGAAATGGTTATACTTATACCTTTAGATTCTAAAAAGATATGGATGTATTCCATTATGTTTTAAAATTAGATTGTGAAAGTTACTTATATAAAACAAACATGTAACCTTAAAAATAGAAACAATCACAACACAACAAAAATATGACTCCACAATTTTTTTTTTGTCAAATTACAAATCTAACAAACTAAAAAAAACTCATAAAATTATAATATATAAACAATTTATTAGGTATCACACTTGTATTATTATAAATATTGGGCAACCAATGTAGATTGCTTCTTCCAACTCATTGGGAGCTACATCAACTAAGTGAATTTCTAGAAGAGGAAAAATTATATAATTAATAAAGAACTATGCTAAAAATCATTATTTTTTTTTATGAAAGGAAAACATTAATTCATATGATTGATAATAGGCTTTTTACTAATTTGAATTAATCCATATAGGGGTTTAACCCCCCTTTTTTGTAGTTTGGTTGTATATAAGATATGTTTTAAGCACTAAAAGATATTTCTCTTGAAAAATAGCGATAGGCATTCTCTCTTAAATCAAGAAGTTTGGAGTTTACGGCGTGAATGTTATTTTATAGACTTTTTGTTGATATGTTGTGAGTTTTCTATATAAATAATTGGTTCATTTAGTTGATGTATTGGTTGTTCATAAATATTGTATTATGCTTTATTTATTATTTGTTAAAATGATTTTATCTAATGTGAAATTAAGATTTTATGATGTGTAATATAAATATATTTTTATAATTTTGTAATTACAAATTTGTATGTATATTCTAATTTCAATTTAGTTTTTGGTTTATTTTGAGAGGATGCCTTAATATAATTATATAACAACATATGGTACACTTCTGTGTTAAGTTTGACCCTTTCCTAAATCTTTATCAATTTGTACAAACATGTATTTCTATACATTTTTTCTTATTTTGATTCTATTTTCACCAATTCCTATACATTCTACTCATCTAGTAGTCTACACATCTATAAATTCATTACATTGATCCCTAGATTCTATATTCTTTGTCTTAGCTCATTTTCATGGCATAGAAGATTAATCACACATGATCAAGATCTAACTTGAAATCAAAACTTTCAAATCCTTATTGTTGATTTCCACCCTTTTTTTAGAGTGGTCGAGAGTTGACTTAGTACACACTTGTGTGATAATTCATTATGTCTTGATATTTAAAGACATTCATTTGAGCATTAAAGTTGTAATTAAACAATCATAGAATGATCATTCACATCTATAAGGACTGTTTAGAAACACTTCAATTTGGACTTTTGAAAGGAACAGTACTTTGTATCTAAATCACTATCTATATCACTTGTATGTTTCTCCATTGTTTGTCAATCGTTATCATAAGTGTAAATTTAGTCTAATCAAGGTGTTTGACGTAACAAAACTTGGCTCTTGAATTATGATAATTTCCTCAGGGCACTTTTAAATACCACTAATATTTAATAGTCATAATAGAACATAAATTCAATTAATCATACAATAGAAATTTACATTGCAATTGAATAGGACTAAATATGAAGGATTAGATCAATAAAGTATAACATTGATCTATAACCACAAAAATGACTAAGAAAATAATTCTTAAGTATACACAAAATTTTAAAGATTGAATATACTTAAATTATCTTCAATTTTTATATTTAGATAATGAAAAAAACATATATTATATTAAATCTTTATCTTCATTATAATTTCACAAACTAAATATCTAAGGTTTAAGAACAATTTAAATACTCCATCATTCCCTAACATTGTTTATTAAATCTAAACTAATTATGACTGTATTATAATTATAAAGATTATTTTCTTAAGTTATGAGATTATAATATTTTCCAAACAAAATAACATGTTTTACTCATTAATTTTGTAAAAACAAAGGGTAAAGAAGTCTTTCCTAATTCTTAGTTTAAGTTAATTTAATAAAATATAAATTAATAATAAGTATAATAAATTTATATTATTAATTATAAAGTAAGATTTAAGTATTAAATTGATAATTAAAATATGAAGTATTAATAAAAATATGTATATTTAATTTAATAAATGATGAATATACAAAAATTCATGAATATTTGAATCTAATATGTCTTGAAGATTAGGAATTTTAGATGATATTTCAATAATGGTTTGGAATAAGAATATTTTGCAGATTTTGTGTAGAGATGAGCTTAAATCAATTTAAGACTAATGGACTACAAACCTATTTTGTGTGTGAAATTATAATGATGTGATCTATAAAGTATTTTTTTCAATTTGGTTGATGCATTGTGTTTTCATTTGTGTTTCATGATATCTATAGGTTGAGAATATTTAAAAATATCTTTGTGGGAATACCAATATGTCATATTGGGATACATTCTGCTATGTCAATTTTTAAAAATGTGTACAAATAATAACAAATACAATCTTTAGTAATGAATGCACCTAAATATTTGTGAAAAAATAGATTCCCATTCATACACCAATTGAAGTGTATAAATGTGAATGCTAGTTAATAAATGCTTGATTATTGAGAGATGAATATAATGAATACTTGGAATGCCTTTAAATACAATGACACAACATATCATGCAAAATTGTGTTTATTTGATCTTAGTTAAGAATGATAAAAGTGGAAATTCAATCCAATTTGAATTTAAAATTTAAAATTAAGATTGGATTACATCATGATTGCAATGATGACATTGTAACTATGAACTAGTTCTAAGAGAGAAAAGAGACTATATCACAAAAGATAACATGTACAAAAATTAGTAGATAAGACAAATGTATAAGAATAAATGAACATAAGTAATAGGTGCATAAGAACATATGAAATGAGTTAGATAGAAAACATAAGAAAAGGAATTGAAAGGGATCCAATCTTACATAAAATTATTATATTTATTAATGAATCTATATATCAATAGACTCTTCTTAAAATAAAGACAAAATTGAATAAAAAATTAAATATATGTAAATTTTAACACTATGATAATATAAAAAGCAAGACTTTAAAGACTTTAAAGCACTATTATATTATTTTGTTTGATAAATTGTGCTTGTCCCAAAAGAAGGTGACAGAATTGATATGTTCTAGGCATTGCTTATGACAACCAAAAAAAAAAAAACGCATAAAGTTCTATCTAATGTGAAAGCAAAGGTTTAAGGCTATATAATAAATGTTGTCCCAAATGGACTGTTTCCCATTAGTTTATTTTGACGGTTTTCAATCCACTGTAATATCTAGCTCTATATCAGTTGTAAAACATGCCCATAAGCATTCAATTTCAAAGAATGCGCAGGGTGGGGGAGCCCATGGAGCCCAAATTACAAAAAGTTGCAGAAAGTGAAGTTACAGCTGGTAACGTTATTTCCCATGCAAGCCATGAAATATTTGTCAACAATGTGGATATTCTGGAAGAAATCTTGAAGCATCTGGATGCCAAGTCAGTGGGCATCATCTCCTGCGTAAGCAAAGGGTGTCAGCAAGCTGCAGAAAGCAAATATGTGTGGAAAATCATATGTACCCACATCTGCCCTTCAACTGTTTTTGATACAGAGAGGCTCCAGTCATTGGTAGCAATTATGGGTGGATTCAAACACCTCCACATGAATTTCTTGCATCCCCTCCGCTTATATTCCCATCAAAAGCTCTGCTCTTAGTTGAATGAAGACGTTATTAGGTTATCTCTCTCATTGTTTTCAGTTGATTATTACGAAAGAAGTTTTGAATCTTTAAGAACCAGTAATGCTTCCAATTTTAAGATTTATTCAAGCAGTACCGCAATAGTTCAGCCTCCAGATTCCTGCACAGATATGATGGAAAAATCGATGAAAGAGAATCAAAAGAGCATTTTTTATATGAGGCCTGCAGTGAAGTTATGATGGAGATTTTTTGACGTCTGCTCTGTAGATGGATTGGCTTATGCTAAATTGAGTTGCCAATGAGAAGTTAGCTATTTAAGACTTAAGTCCTGTTTGTCTTCCTCCAAACAGTTTAGGTTTACTGATCCAAAGGAAAATTATAGAAAAAGCCTTTGAAAATCAGTTAAGAATTTTGTTTTCAGACAAATATTTTCCTTTTTAAATTTACTCTGTTGAAGCCGATTCTGCATAATCTCATATGGGAAAAATTGGAGGGATTCGAACCACAGATCTGGTTTATGAATTAATTTACATCAATGCAATATCTCAATTCTCAAGCACAGCTCTGGTAAAGTGAAAGGGTGGAGACAGATAAGAATCAGATGTAGGCAGTAAGAAGTTGTTGAGGCATTGACTGTAATCTTGGTTAGTATTGACTGTAATTTTGGCTGCTTCTTTTGTTTGTAGTTATTTGGGTACGGATTGTATTATTCCTTTGTTGTTGTTTGTAGTTTGAAGAATTTTTTATTTTTTTTTTCTAATTATAATTTGTAATTGTGTATTCTTAATTCAAATTTGTTCAAAGTTAGAATTTATAATTTTAGTTAAAACTTAGCTTTTTTAAGTTCGTATATGTATTTTTTTAATTTGCTAGTTAGAAAAGAGGAGGAAGATTGAGTAAGTAAAATTTTAATTTTATTTAATTTGAGGAGAAATATATTAAAAATATTGTATCTAACTTGAAGGAAAATGTATTTTTTACAAGATTGTACAAAAAAGAGAAGAGAAAATAGGAGGTTGAGTAAACAAACACATTCTTTAGATGTGTTCTACTTAAGAAGAAAGATATATACTTGACGGTGAATTTGTCATGGTGGTGAATTTTCCCACAGTGAATTGATGGCGGTGATTTTTTTTTCCTCTTTTTGATGATGGATCACTAAGTGTGATCTGAAACATCGACTCAAAATTACACACAGTTGAATCCAAAAGCTAAGAATTCTATCATTATGGATTATGGAAAACTCATACCAACTATATGGATGTATCTTATTATGTTTTAAATTTATATTGTGAAAGTTAAGTATAAAACAAACGTGTAACTTTAAAATTGGAAACAATCACAACATAAAAAGAAAATATGACTCCACAATAGAAACAACTATCAAATTACAAATCCAAAAAAAAAAAAAAAAATCATAAAATTAGAATATATAAACAATTTATTAGATACCCCACTTATATTATTATAAATATTGGATGACCAATATGGATTGCTTCTTCCGACTTATTTGGAGCTACATCCACCAAGTGAATTTGTAGAGGAAGAAAAAATATATATTTAATAAATAACTATTTTAAAAATTATTGATTTTTTTTTGTTTTGTTTTGAAAAGATAACTTTAATTCATATGATTGATAATGGGTTTTTAATAATTTGATTGTAGTTCATATAGGGGTTTAACCCTCCTCTTTATAGCTTGGTTGTATCTAAGAGATGTTTTAATTCATATGATTGATAATGGGTTTTTAATAATTTGATTGTAGTTCATATAGGGGTTTAACCCTCCTCTTTATAGCTTGGTTGTATCTAAAAGATGTTTTAAGCAAGATGTTTTCTTTTGAAAAATAGTTATAAAATATATGTTATAGGTATTATCTCTCAAAGTCTTAATATATATTCTAGGCATTTTCTCTTAAATCAAGATTTTGAGTTTATATCATGAACATTATTTTATAGGTTTCTGGTTAATACGTTGTGAAATTTTTATATAAATAATTGGTTCATTTAGTTAATATATTGACTGTTTATAAATATTGTACTATGTTTTATTTATTATTTGTTAAGAGAATTTTATCTAATGTGAAAATATTTTATGATATGTAATATAAATGTTGTTTTATAGTTTTGCGACTATAAAATTTGTACATTTAATTCTAATTTCAATTTATTTTTTGGTTAATTTTGTTACACTTTTTTGTTAAGTTTGACCCTTTCCTAAATCTTTATCTATTTGCACTTACATGTATTTCTATACATTTTTCTTATTTTAATTATGTTTGGATTGTTTCCTATACATTCTACTCCTTTCCTAGTGTACACATATGTGTATTCATTACATTGATCCCAAGATTCTATATTCTTTGTCTTAGCTCATTTCCATGGCATACAAGATTGATCACACATTCAACCAAGATCTAACTTGAAATTCAAATTTTCAAATCTTAATTGTTGATTCCACCCTTTTTTGAGAGTTGTCAAGAGTTGACTTAGTACACACTTCTGTGACAATTCATTATGTCTTGGTATTTAAAGAAATTCATTTGAGCATTAAAGTTATTGTCAAACAATCATAGAATGATCACATCTATACAAACTACTTACAAAATCTTCAATTTGAAGCTTTTAAAGGAATAGTTCTTTGTATCTAAATCACTATTTGCATCACTTGTATGTTTCTCTATTGTTTTTAAATCTCTATCATAAGTGTAAAGTTAGTCCAATCAAGGTGTTTGACCTAGGAAAACTTGGTTTGAATGTGATCTCATAATTATCCCAAGGCATTTTTAATACCACTAATCTTTAATAATCAAAATGGAATATAAGTTCAATGAAACATAGAATAAAAAATTGCATTGCAATAGATAAAGACTAAATATGAAGGATTAAATCAATGAAGTGTGAGATTAATCTATAACCAAAAAAATCAATTGAGAGAATAATTCAACAAGATTTTAGACATTGAGTATACCTAAATTATCTTTATTTTCTATACTTAGATGAACAAAATCTATACTATATTAAATATTTATCTTCATTATTATTTCACAAGCTAAATATCTAATACTATTTTCTTAAACTAAGAACAATTTACAAACTCAATCATTCCTAAACATCATTTATTAAATATAATTTAATTGTAACTAATTTTCTTTTACTTATTTAATCAACTTATGAGATTATAGGCTATAATATATAAACAATTTATTAGTCGATAGGCTACATATAGTGTGAGATTTGAGCCTAAAACAAGTCTCATGCCTACAAACAACTATTGAGTTATTGGATAGCAAGTTTCAACTACCGTTAAATGGTAAATCAGTTTCCATTTAATGGTTAAAGCTTCAAAATATCAGTGGAAGCCTTTGAAATCTCACTTATCATGTAAAAGCTAGATAAATATTGATTTTCCAACTGGATGGGAACATTATATTTCCATTTGCAATGTTTTTTCCAATTTGATGGAAATTTTCCTTTTCCATTTGCATTGCTTTATGTTTTAAATTTGCATGAAAATTTTCAAAATCAGATAATACCTAATTTTTTAAAGAAAATATTTATTATTTTCTAAGTGAAAAAAATTTAGATTTGTTTAAGTTTATTTCATTCCATTATTTAGCACTTATTATTAATTATTTAATCCAATCACATGCAACTAGAACTTCAACATATTACATCCATATGCACCCATGCACAAGCACATACTCTCTAACATATTAGCATACATATAATTTTCTATTGATGTAATCCTTTTTTAGGTGGTAGTGCTAGTTAGATACCTCATTTATATTGTAAAATTTGAGTAACAAATGTGAATAGCCTCTTCCTTCTTGCTTAGAGTTACATAAACCAAGTGAAATTAAAGAGGAGGAAAAATTATGTATTTATTAGAGTTATTTTAAAAATTGACCCTTTCAATTTTTGAAAAGAGAATTTAGTTCATATGCTTGATATTGGGCTTTTCACTAATTTGATTGTAGTCCCCCTCTTTAACTTGGTTGTATCTAAGACATGTTTTCAGCATCAAAAGATATTTGCTTTTTGGAAAATTGCAATAAGATATATGTTGTAGCTATTGCCTCTCAAATCAAGACTTTTAAAGTGTATAGTATGAATGTTACTTTATAGGTTTTTGTTGGTATGTTGTGTGATTTTTATATAAATTATTGATTCATTTAGTTAATATATTAATTGTTTATAAATATTGTATTATGTTTTATTTGTTATTTGTTAAAAAGACTTTATCTAATGTGAATGTAAGATTTTACGACGTGTAATACACATGATTTCTAACTTGGAATCAATTATTTCAAATTCTAATTGTTGATTCCTGCCATTTTCTTAGAGCCATTGAGAGCTAACTTAGTACACACTTGTCTACAATTCATTCTTTCTTGGTATTTAAAGACATTTATTCGAGCATTGAAGTCATCATCAAATAAGCATTCACATGTGTAAGGACTACTTAAGAATATTTTAATTTGGAGTTTTTAAAGAAATAATACTTTGTATCTAGATCATTTGTATGTTTTCCCATTGTTTTTTATCTTTGTCATGAATATAAAGTTGATCCGGTCAAAATGATTGACTTAAAAGAACTTGATCCTATTACAATAATATAAAAACAAGACTTTAAAATACTATTATATTATTTTAATATTAGCTTGTCCCAAAGAAAGTGACATAAGTGATATGTTCTAGGCATCGCTTGTGACAACAATACATAGAGGCTCTATCTAATGTGAAAGCAAAAGTTTAAAGCTACATTGTAAATGTTGTCGCGAATGGATGTTTTCAATCCACTGTAATATCTAGTTCTATATAAGTTGAATAACATACCCATTTTATTACAAGTATTCAATTTCAAAGAATGCGCAGGGTGGGGGAGCCCATGGATTCCAAATTACAAAAAGTTGCAGAAGGTGAAGTTACAGCTGGTAACTTTATTTCCCGTGCAAGCCATGAAATATTTGGCAACAACGTGGATATTCTGGAAGAAATCTTGAAGCATCTGGATGCCAAGTCAGTGGGTATCATCTCCTGCGTTAGCAAAGGGTGTCAGCAAGCTGCAGAGAGCGAATATGTATGGAAAATCATACAGGTACCTGATCCACTGCCCACTGTTCATTTGCTGGCCTAGGTGATTCATTTAAGCAGTACCGCAATAGTTCAGCCTCCAGATTCCTTCACAGATATGGTGGAAAAATCGATGAAAAAGAATCAAGACAGCATTTTTGATCTGAGGCCTGCAGTGAAGTTATGATGGAGATTTTTTTGACGTCTGGTCTGTAGATGGATTGGCTTATAGTAATTGAGTTGCCAATGAGAAGTTAGATATTGAAGGCTTAAGTCCTGTTTGTCCTCCTCCAAACAGTTTAGATTTACTGATGCAAAGGAAAATTATAGAAACAGCCTTTGAAAATCAGATAAGAATTTTGTTTACAAAAGTTTTTTAAGTTTTGAAATTTTGATACATTATATTTCTTGTTGAAGGCAATGTATTTTCATGATTATTGTTCTTTGTCTTTATTTGGGTCTTTCTGGCCTGAATGAGTTCACATTTCAGATTCTGTGTGACTCATTCAGAGTCATGCTTCTCATATTATGGCATTGATTACTTATTTTCAGACAAATATTTTCCTTTTTAAATTTACTTTGTTGAAGATGATTCTGTATAATCTCATATGGGAAAAATTGGTGGGCATCGAACATAGATCTGGTTTATGAATTAATTTACATCAATGGCATATCTGAAGCACAGCTCTGGTAAAGTAAAAGGGTGGAGACAGATAAGAATCGGATGTTGGCAGTAAGAAGTTGTTGAGGCATTGACTGTAATCTTCTTGGTTGATATTGACTCTAATTTTGGCTGCTTCTTTGGTTTGTAATTATTGTTTGTAGTTATTTGGGTAAGGATTGTATTATTCTTTTGTTGTTGTTTTTAGTTTGAACACTTTGTAATTGTGTATTCTTAATTTCAATAAAAACATTGTTCAAAGCTAGAATTTATAATTTTAGTTAAAAATCAGGTTTTTTAAGTTTGTATATGTATTTTTTTAATTTGTTAGTTAGAAAAGATGAGGAAGATTGAGTAAGTAAAATTTTAATTCTACTTAATTTGAAGAGAAAAATATTAGAAATATTGTATTTAATTTGAAAGAAAATGTATTTCTTTACAAGTTTGTACAAAAAAGAGGAGAAAATGCGAGGTTGAGTAAATAGGAGATTTACTAGGAGAGGAGAGAAAAGCTAAGACTGTAAATATTTTTCTACAACCAACCAATCATTATATCATAAGGAAGAAGAATTGTTAATGGTCCTTTGGTCTGCTAGTGAAGTTGAATGGTTCTAAATGAGCCCACCAGGGATCACATCATGATGAGTGCAAGGCCCGAACATCATAAGGGATGTGGTCAAGATCGTGCCTCAGACAAATTTGGCTCATGGATACCCCTTAGTCCTAAATGAGCCCACCCGGGATCACGTTTTGATGAGTGCAAGGCCCAAACATCATAAGGGATGCAGTCAAGATCATGCCCCAGACGAATTTGGCTCATGGATACCCCTTAGTCCTTGGCTCTTATCCGAAGAGGTTAAGCCTATGGCTCGTGTGCTCGTATCAAGTTGCAAAACGAATCTAGGTTTGATATAAAACCCTCCATCAAAAAAGGATCATGTCCCAAGAGAATTTGGCTCATGGATACTCCTTAGTCCTTGGCTCTTAGTTGAAGAGGTTCAACCTATGGCTCTGCGTCCGTATTAGGTTGCAAAATGAATATGGGTTTTACATAAAACCCTCCACTAAAAAAAGGAAGAAGAATTATATTATAATATCACTGTAAATACTAGAAATTTCATTTTTTTATGAAATGATTATATAGTAAAATTAAGTTTATTTATACACATAGATTCTAGAAAGATATGGATGTATTTGATTATGTTTTAAAATTAAATTGTGAAATTTAAATATAAAACAAATATGTAAATTTAAAATTAGAAACAATCACAACACAAAAAATATGACTCCACAATAGAAACAACTAACAAATTAAAAAACTAAAAAACTAAAAAAAATCATAAAATTATAATAAATAAACAATTTATTAGATACCCACTTATATTATTATAAATATTGGGTGAACAATGTTGATATTTTTGGAACTACATCAGCCAAGTGAATTTGTAGAGGAAGATAAAATATATATTTAATAAAGAATTATTTTAAAAATCATTGATTTTTTTTAAAGAACTTTAATTCATATGATTGATAATGGGTTTTTCACTAATTTGATTGTACTTCATATAGGGGTTTAACCCTTCTCTTTATAGCTTGGTTTTATCTAAGAGATTTTTTAAATATTAAAAGATATTTTATTTTTGAAAATAGTTATGTTCTAAGCATTTTCTCTCAAAGTCTTGATATATGTTCTAAGTATTTTCTCTTAAATCAAGACTTTGAGTTTATATCATGAACATTATTTGATAAGCTTCTGTGAGATTTTAATATAAATAATTGGTCCATTTAGTTAATTGTACTATGTTTTATTTATTATTTGTTAAGAGAATTTTATCTAATGTGAAATTAATATTTATGATGTGTAATATAAATGTTGTTTTAAGTTTGTAACTGTGAAATTTGTACATTTATTCTAATTTCAATTTAATTTTTGGTTAATTTTGGTCCTTTTTTTGTTAAGTTTGACCCTTTCCTAAATCTTTATCTATTTGCACTTACATGCATTTTTATACATTTTTCTTATTTTGATTATGTTTGTATTAATTCCTATACATTCTACTCATTTCCTAGCGTACACATATGTGTATTCATTACATTAATCCCAAGATTCTATATCCTTTCTCTCAGCTCATTTCCATGGCATACAAGATTGATCACACATGACCAAGATCTAACTTGAAATTAAAAACTTCAAATCCTAATTGTTGGTTCCCACCCTTTTTGAGAGTTGTCAAGAGTTGACTCATACACACTTGTGTGACAATTCATTGTCTCAGTATGTAAAGACATTCATTTGAGCATTAAAGTCATTGTCAAACAATTATAGAATGATCATTCATATCTATAAGGACTACTTAGAAAAAATTCAATTTGGAGCTTTAAAGGAACAATACTTCATATCTAAATCACTATCTGCATCACTTGTATGTTTCTCCATTATTTTTCAATCTTTATCATAAGTGTAAAGTTAGTCAAATCAAGGTGTTTGACCTAGGAAAACTTGGTTCTTGTGATCTGATAATTACCCCAAGGCATTTTTAATACCACTAATCTTTAATAATTAAAATGAAATATAGAATAAAATTTTTCATTCCAATAGATTATAACTAAATATGTAGGATTAGATCGATGAAGTGTGAGATTAGTCTATAATCAAAAAATTGATTGAGAGAATAATTCAACAAGATTTTAGACATTGATTATACCTAAATTATCTTTAATTTTTTTACTTAGACGAACAAAATATATACTATATTAAATATTTATCTTCATTATTGTTTCACAAACGAAATACCTAATACCTTAATATTTGATTTTCTTAAAATAAAAACAATTTAGATACTCAATCATTCCTAAACATCATTTATTAAATCTAAATTAATTATAAAGTTAATTTTTCTTATAATTATTTAATCAACCTAGATTAAACTATAGGAAAGGTTATTTTCTTAAGTTATGAGATTATAAGATTTTGTGTTCCACTCATTAGTTTTGTAAAAGCAAAGGGTAAATGAAACTAAACTTATTAGTTTAAGTTAATTTAATAAAATATATAAATTAATAATAAGTATAATGAGTTTAGATTTATTAATAATAAATTAAGATTTAAATATTAAATATGTAATTAAAACATTAAAAAAAATTATAAAAAGGGGGGTAAATTTTGTATTGAAATATCAAGAAGAAATATATAGAAATCCAAGATACAACAAGGATTCCCCAGGGGAACTCCAAATAGAACCAATTACATACTCTTGTCCTCCAAAATAACAGTTTCCAAAGCCACCACATAATCTAAAGGAAAAAGGCCCCAATCCCTAAACATCCCACCCCTCCTCATGCTTTGAAGCCCACTTGGCCAGACAATCCACCACTCCATTCCACTCCCTAGGGATATGATGAAAGGAGATAAACTCCAAAGAACTACACAAGCTCAAAACCTGCTTAACCACTATAGCTAGTTGCCAACTAGCTCCCTCCAACCTTTGTTCATTTAATAGCATATCCATAACAATCTATGAATTAGATTCACAAATAATCTGTCTCCAACCGAGGGAGCACCCTCTTTTCACCACATGAAGAATTGCAAGGGACTCCATAAGATTATTATTTTGCTGCCCTTTATACACATAAAAGAAAAACACTCTACCTCCTCTGCTATCTCTGCCAATGCCACCAATGCCCGCATGCCTGGGGTTCCCCCTAGAGGAACCATCAATATTCACCTTCAGGAAACCACTAGGCAGGGGAGTCCACTTACCCCTCACTGAACCTTCTGCTTGGTATGTCGAGGCCTTCTACCAAAAGGGGAACTGAGCCCACCAACCTCCAACTTCAAGTTCCTTATGATATTCACATCACTAGGATTCACAATCCTAGATAAATCACATTTCGTAGAAATGGTCTCCTAAACCCTACTAAGGATCTTTGCCATAACTAAACTACCACCATTTGCACACCCTAAAATATCCTCTGATTCCTTTCCAACCACAAATTCTAGATAATAAAAGTGGGGCCAATAATCCAAGCAATCTTAAGAAAAGAAGTTTGAACAAGAGGTATACCCATAGTATCCTAGAATTCAACTAGAGAAATGGCATGAACACAAGCATGGTTCCAAGCCTCCCACTAGAAGTGTCAAATCTCTCGAGCAAAAGGGCACTGGAAGAAAAAAATGATGGGAATCTTCCTCACTACTCTTGCTACGAACACAAATAGAAGGGCCTTGAAAACCTCTCTTCCGCAAATTGTCCCAGGTAAGACATCTATTTTGGACCACCAACCATAAGAAGAAATTACATTTAGGCCAGGAAAATTTGTTCCAAACCTGCTACCACCAAAATTAAAACATAAAATGTTAATAGAAACATATATATTTAATTTTATAAATGATGAATTTAAGGATTTATGAAGATTTGAATCTAGTATGTCTTGAAGATTGGGAATTGTAGATGATATATCAATAATAGTATGGAATAAAAATATTTTGTACTCTGTGTAGGGACAAGTTTGTCAATTTGAGGCTAATCGACTATAAACTTATTTTGTGTGTGAAAATATAATGTGTAATCTATAGACTCATTTTCTTCACTTTGGTTGATGTATTGTGATTTCTTTTGTGCTTCATGGTATCTATGGGTTGAAAATATTTAAAATATATTTATGGGGATACTATGGGATACATTCTCTTAGGTCAATATTAAAAAAATGTACAAATAATAGAAAATAATAACCTTTAGTAATGCATGCACCTAAAATGTTTGTGAAAAACTAGATTCCCTTTAATGCATCAATTGAAGTGTATAAATGCGAATGATAGTTGATAAATGCATGGTGATTAGGAGATGAATAAAATGAATGCTTCTAATGCCTTTATATACCAAGACACAACAACATATCATGCAAAATTATATTTATTTGGCTTTAGGTAAGAAGGATAAAAGTGCGAAGTCCATCCAATTTGAATTTAAAATTTAAAATTAAGACCAGATTACCTCGTGATTGCAATGATGACATGGTGATTGTGAACTAGTTCTAAGAGAGAAATGGGGCTAGAGCACAAAGGATAACATGTACAAAACTAGTGGATAAGACAAATGTATAGGAATAAATGAACATAAGAATGAAAGTTAGTAATAGGTGAATAAGAACATATGAAATGGATTAGATAGAAAACATAAGAAAAGGGATTGAAAGAGATCCAATCTTACATAAAATTATTTTATTTATTAATAAATCTATATATCAATAAACTCCTCTTAAAATAAAGACAAAATTGAAGAAAAAATTAAATATATATAAATTTTAACATTATGATAATATAAAACCAAGACTTTAAAACTTTAAAGCACTATTATATTATTTTGTTTGATAAATTATAGGCTTGTCCCAAAGAAAGTGACATAGTTGATATGTTCTAGGCATTGCTTATGACCAAAAAAAAAAAAAAAAAAAACATAAAGTTCTATCTAATGTGAAAGCAAAGGTTTAAGGTTACATGATAAATGTTGTCCCAAATGGACCGTATCCCATTAGTTTGTTTTGATTGTTTTCAATCCACTGTAATATCTAGCGCTATATAAGTTGAAGAACATACCCATTTTATTAGAAGTATTCAATTTCAAATTGGGGGAGTTCATGGAGTCCAAATTACAAAAAGTTGAAGGATGTGAAGTTACAGCTGGTAACTTTATTTCCCATGCAAGCCATGAAATATTATTTGGAAACAATGTTGATATTCTGGAAGAAATCTTGAAGCATCTGGATGCCAAGTCTGTGATTATCATATCTTGCGTTAGCAAAGGGTGTCAGCAAGCTGCAGAAAGCGAACATGTGTGGAAAATCATATGTACCCACATCTGCCCTTCAACTGTTTTTGATAAAGAGAGGCTCCAGTCATTGGTAGCAATCATGGGCGGATTCAAACGCCTCTACATGAATTTCTTGCATCCCCTCCGCTCATATTCCCATCAAAAGCTCTGCTCTTCATTGAATGAAGACGTCATTAGGTTATCTCTCTCACTGTTTTCAGTTGATTATTATGAAAGGAGGTTTGAATCTTTAAGAAACAGTAATGCCTCCAATTTTAAGATTCATTCAAGCAGTTCCGCAACAGTTCAGCCTCCAGTTCCTGCACAGGTATGGCGGAAAACTCGATGAAAGAAAATCAAAAGAGCATTTTTTATATGAGGCCTGCAGTGAAGTTATGATGGAGATTGTATTTTGGTGTCTGGTCTGTAGATGGATTGGCTTATACTAAATTGAATTGCCAATGAGAAGTTAGCTATTTAAGACTTAAGTCCTGTGTGTCCTCCAAACAATTTAGATTTACTGATGCAAAGGAAATTTATAGAAACAGCCTTTGAAAATCAGTTAAGAATTTTGTTTACAAAATATTTTTAAGTTTTGAAATTTTGATATATTAAATTTATTGTTGAAGGCAATGCATATTCATCATTATTGTTCTTTCTAACATGAATGATTTCACATTTCAAATTCAGTGTGACTCATTCAGAGTCAAGCTTCTTATATTATGGTATTAATTACATTTTTGGCTCTAGGAAAATTCACCATCACCACTGGAAAATGTAAGAACAGGCCCAAATAATAAAGCAACAGCAAACAGGGCAAAACAGAGCATAAAACAATTATGAAATGGCTCAAAGAAATTATATTGATCTAACTTGCTTACATACAATCCAACAACTTACTTCAATAGTACTGATGTTCACAATTGACAACCTCATATTTATACTTGAAGCCTCTAAGATCCAGAAACTTCTATGTTCTAGATATATCTAAAACTAGAATGTTCTTTTTCCTTGAACAACTTCTAGTAGCTTCTAGTTTCTAGAAGGTTCTAGCCCTTCTAGAAGATTCTAGTTCTTCTAGAAACATCTTGTAACTTTTCTAGAAGATTCTAGTTCTTCTAGAAACATCTTCTAAGTTTTCTAGACAAGCTTATTCCTTAACACCCCCCCTTAAGATTGGATAGAATATTACAAACAAGATACAAAAAAGAGGGGAAGATACAAGAGAGAGGAAGATACAAAGGAGAGGGGAACATTATACTACCATCCCCCCTTAATGTTCACCTCTAACATACCAAGCATTTTTCGCAATTTCAAGAATTTGGCTTCAGTCATACTCTTAGTAAATACATCAGCCGTTTGTTCTTCACTTGGACAATATTGTAGATTGACAAGATTTGCTTAAACAAGATCTCGTATGTAGTGAACATCAAGCTCAATATGTTTTGTTTTGGCATGAAAGACTAGATTGTTGGCAACCTATATGGTACTTTTATTATCACGGTACAAGGTAGTAGTAGATCTTTGAAAAAAACCAAGCTCAAATAGAAGATTTTGAATCCAAACTGCTTCATTTCCTGCTTCTTTTGCTGCTCTATATTTTGCTTCACATGAAAACAATGATGTAGTAGTTTGCTTTCTTCTGCTCCATGTAATAGGTCTTGATCCAAGCTAAAAAACATAACCACCAGTAGATTTTCTATCATCTATATCACCTCCCCAATCTGAATCTGTAAATCCAACCAAAGAAATTGAGGACTTCTGGCCATAGTGGATGTCATAGTGTATTGTTCTATGAATATATGTAGTATCATTTTTTCAACCAACCAATGACTTTCTTTAGGTTCCTGCATAAATCTCGATACTTGATTAACTGCAAAACAAATGCCTAGTCTAGAATGAGTTAGATAAACCAAGCTACCCACAAGTTGCCTATATAAAGTAGCATCAATCTTTTTGAAGTACATTCTTTAGTAAGCTTGATTCCAGACTGAAACAGAATAGAAGTTGGCTTGCATTCTAGCATGTTAAAATTTTCTAAAATATCCAAAGCATATTTTGATTGGCAGAGGAACAGTCCATCATGTAGTTCCAAGTAACCCACCACATATATTTTAACATTCATCTGTTGATTTATCCATTGAGGAACATCTACATAAACTGCAACAAGAATAATCTCATCTTGAACTTTCTTCACATAAAGATTTGGATCAGATCTACACATTTTAAAACCATGAAGCTGAAAGTATTTGCCAATCTTTTCATTCCATGCCCTTGGTGCTTGTTTTAGACCATAAAGTGATTTCTTTAATCTGCAAACAAGGTGAGGATGTTCATCTACAAAACCAAGTGGTTGATTCATGCATATTTCTTCAACTAAATCTTCGTTTAAGAAATCATTTTTAACATCCATTTGATGAACATGCCATCCAAGACTTGCTGCCAAAGAAAGAATAATTCTAACTGTGTTCATTTTGATGACAGGAGCAAATGTTTCTTCATAATCAACAACTTCCTTTTTATTAAATCCCTTAGCAACCAATCTAGCTTTTTATTTTTCTATGGCTCCATTAGATTTGAATTTTGTTTTATAAACTCATTTGCAACCAATAACATTCTTACCTTTGGGAAGGGGCACAAGTTCCCAAATGTTATTCTTTAGTAATGCATCATATTCCTTTTTTATGGCTTGCTTCCATTCTTTCTTCCCTCTAGCTTGCTCATATGAGATTATGAGATTGGGTCATTTATTTGTAAGAACTTTTTCCATGAGGGCACTACCATTCCTTACTTGGAGTTTTGGGCTTTGTTTATATATCTCTTCAATACTCTTTGTCTTTTTGTCTGGCCGGAAGTTCTTCTTCATCACTACTATTAGTTATATCATCTTCTTTAGTAGTAGTGCTCTTATCTTTCTCGTTAATAGAGTTTCCATTTCTTTGTAAAATATCTGAAATGTGGAAATAATTTGTGGCTGTAAGTTGTGAATGTTCATCAAACTTTACATCTCAGCTAATAAAAATCTTTTTAGTTTCCAAATTATACAATTTGTAAGCCTTTGACTCTTCACTATAGCCCATAAATAAACACTTATAACTTTTTGGTTCTAGCTTTTTCTTGTTTTCTTCTGGGATGTGAGCCCAAGCAATATGTACCCAAATACCTTAAAATATCCAATGTGAGGCTTTCTTCCACTCCATACTTCTTCAGGAGTGACATTTGTGAGGACTTTGGTGGGGATTCTATTCACAATATGTGCATCACAAGAGATAGCCAATCCCCAAAACTTATCATGCAAACTTTTAAAATGCAACATACAACGTGTCATTTCTAAAAGAGTTCTATTCATCCATTCAGCTACTCAATTTTGTTGAGGGGTATATGGAACTATTCTTTGTACCTTAATACCATATTTTCCAAAAAAAGATTCAAATGCATAATTGCAATATTCACCCCCATTTTTTGTCCTTAGGCGCTTAATTCTTTTTCCACTTTGGTTTTCAACTAATGCCTTAAACCTTTGAAATACCTCAAATACTACACTTTTTCTTTCAAGAAAATAAACCCATACTCATCTACTATAATCATCGATAAAAGTGAGAAGGTACCTGACACCTGAGATGGAAGGATATCTTGGTTCACATAAATCACTATGAATGAGTTGTAGTGGATGAATTGCTCTCCATGCTCTTCCAGAATCAAAAGGATCTTGATGGTGTTTACCTAACACGCATCCTTCACATACACCTTCAGATGTTGAAATCTTTGTTAATCCTCTAGCAATATTCATTCTAACCACATCTTGTAATTTTCTATTATTTGTATGTCCAAGTATAGCATGCCACAATTTTGACATATAATCACTTTGAGTAACAAAAGCATGGGAGAGTGTGTATTCATCATCAACAAATCCAACAAATTTGAAGAGACTTTCTTTATGGTCAATTCTACCAATAGCAATAATACTTTTTGGGTCTTTCTATCTCTTACAATAACTTGATCAACAGTAACAACAAACTCATATCCAGCTTGAACAATTCTATATACTAAAATAAGATTCACCCTCAATCCTTCAACCAATAAAATATTTTTCAAAGTTTCATTTGTCACACTAACAATCCATGTTCCTAAAACTGGTAGTTTTATTTTATTGCCAATAGTGATTTCTTGATCTGAATTCTTTCCTTCATGAAAGTCAATAAATAAATATCTATCTCCAGTCATGTGAAAAGATGCTCCTGAATCTAAAATCCATTCTTTATTAGTATCTGAAGCAAAGTATCCTCCCTTTACTCTAGATGTATTTTCAACTTCAGAAGTTACCTCTACACTTGATTTTACTTGCCTAGAGATGGCTACAAAACTTTGTTTATCTGTCTTTCCTTCTTTAAACCATTCTTGCTTAGGCTTGTATTGTTTTCTTTCATTGTTCCTCTTCTTTAAACAATTTTTTTCCATATGATTCTCACATCCACAATACCTACAAATAATGGGTTTTCTTTCCAACTATTTTTCTACACCTTCATTTATAGAAAACTAGTTAGAACTATCATTATTTCGAAATTTATTATATCCTTTACAATTTTTCTTTCCATCAACATATCTAGAAAATGATTTACCCTTAGTTGTGCATATGCATGATTCTTCTTAATATAACCTTCTTTAATAAGTTGAGTCTTTTCATCTAAAACTGACTTACAAAATTGATCAAAAGTTTGTTGGGGGGTATTAGGATTTAATTGAATAACCATTTTCCTTGTTTCTTTAAATACCTTGTAAGGTTGGGGAAGCTTACTTTCAACCATTGCAATCAACTGA
>VDFB02343514.1:0-10378 GCA_007258455.2 Sequoia sempervirens | reverse complement strand
ATTCTCCCCTTGAAGAATCCATTGCACCTATTGTTCCTGTTGTGCAGTTTTCGCACACATGCCCCACTTGGAGTAGGGACCCTCTTTTTGGATGTCTTTTGACCTTTGGTTCTATTGGATCTATCTTTTGGGGTCTAGGTATGTTGGCTTTGCTAGCTTTAATCTTGCATAGAGGCTTGAATTGGCTAAAATTGAGTTTTAAACAAAATCCGGGTTTTCACCTGAATCCAGGATTTTCCAGCTCTGGCGGATTTTCTCGGGCTCCGGTTCATGGTCTGTTAATTGTTGAATTTTCCGAATCCGAGTTTCTGCCTAACTCCGGGATTTTCCTGTTCTGGTGGATTTTCTCGGACTGTGCTAAAATCCCGAACTTCGTTATATTCCCGGTTTCTGCATCTCCGCGAAATCTGTGTTCATCCGGATTTCCGCTTATCTTGGGATTTTCTGAAATTTCGTTTGGAGCTCGGGTTTCCAGATTTGTCAAATGTGTCATGTCACTCATTAATGACCAAGGTACCTTGCTCAGTGGCGTAAATGGGTCGATTTAAAACCTTCCAAGCATCATTTTAACTCCATCATTCACTTGTCTGCTGCCTTGGCGTCGACTTTGAAATCATTAGAATCCAAGTAAAGAAGTTTACATAATTGTTCAGTCGCTGGTTCGCACGTCGCCATTCATCGGGTTTCCGTGGTGTCCGCGGAATTTCTGTGCACCAGGATTTTCCCGGTTTAGGCCAATTCCGCGGAGTGGAGTAATTACCGGAACATTTCAAACTATTCGCAAAAATCCGTCCCATCTGGACTTTTCCGGTTTTCCTGTCTGGCTTTATCCTTTTGATTTTCCGAAGATAGGATTAATGGAGTGAATGCTAATTGCTTATTTCTTATTGCTAATGAACAAATTATAGGATAATATGATCATCTTTTGGCTGAACTAACGATTTATGTGACAGAGGATGCTTTGGCAGCGAGAATCCGTTTGGGTCAGATTTCTCCGAAATTCTGCCCCGACGGGATTTTCCCGGTTTGCATGGTTTTCCCAGACTGCTTTATTTTTCCAGATCTTCAAAGATTAGCAATTTGTGATGGATTTTAATTGCTTTATATGGTTTTATGCTAATTCTTTGGTTGGAATATACATGATAATTGAATACTTATGATGGTCCTTTGTGAGTGCAGGCTGAATCAAGCAAGGCTGCAGCAGGAAAGTCCAAAGGTGACACGGAGGGGTCCTCCATCTCAGAGGTAGAGAGACTAAGATTGGACATCAAGAGTCAACTCCCTGAGAGAAAGATATCTTCCGTATGGTCTGAGGTGTCTGATACCAATGTGGGAGCTTCGAGATACGAAGAATTTAAATAGAGAATAGCAGAGAAGGATATGTCGGTCCTAAGAAAAGGGATGATGAAGTCTGGATTGGTTCATGTTGTAGGATTCCCTCCAGCAATCCAGTGCTACGAATTGATACTTGAGTGTGCCCGACAATATGACTTCGACACACAGAGGGTGGTCAGCACAGAAGGAAGAGTCTTGGCCAATTTCAACCCTGTTTCTATTGCTCAAGCCTTTGACATACCAGATTTTCCTTCGGTATGTGCTCTGAACATAGACACGACCAGGACATATTATGAGAATGAGCCAACTAAAGCTCAACAGATGATCAATTCTTGGTTGGAGAGGCCAAAGTCGCATAATTCCAAGTTACCCAAGCAGCTGCATAGAGTCAAGTTTAGGTCGGACATCTACGATGCAATCACACTTTTGAGCAGAGTGGCAGGTTTGAAGACTACTGGGGTGTTGGAAAACTGGATGGTTCATGTGATCAATAAGATTGAGTAGGGTTCCGACTATCATTGGGAAGGGCTCATTAGTTCTGAGATTGATAAACAGCTGAGGAACGTCTTGGAGACCAAGAAGTTCACCATGTCCTCCTATGTCATGTATGTGTTGGCAAGATTCTACCCATACAAGGGTTTGAATCCAAGAGGGACATTTGGACAGAACATAATCTATGAGATTTATCCGGAGTTGCACCTGGGACACAAGGACTACAGAAGAGTCAATGATGCATTCACAATGCATATTACTAAGATGCTTCAGAATGCTGAGCATGTGAGACTGTCAGAGAGAGTAAAAGGATTGATAAAGAATTATGGGGCCTGGTTTATTCAATTTCCCACTTTCACCTAAATTAGGATTGATGGATGCCCAGTCACTCCATATAGGTTACCTAGATACCCCATAGATCACATTGTGCTATTGGAAATTGTCAGACATATTTGTGATTTTGATGCCATTGTAAAGAAGGAAAAGCATAAAACAGGTTTTGGTGGGGATTTCCCTCTTGGAATCGGTGTAGTAGAGGTGTGCCCTTCCATTCAGTCAGCACACACTGCAGGGGATGAATTGGCAGCATATGGTTACTCCTTCCACTCCAAAAGAATGAACTTTGATATCACAGGAGAAGCACAGAAGAAGGCTACCAAGGAGTACCGGCATAAAGATGACCTAGAAGACTATTGGGCCAACATCAAAGATGATTTTGAAGCGAGAAAGAAGAGGTATTCTAGGCTCCCTGTGGATGTGATTAGACAATACAATGTCAGGTTGATCCCAGACCAACTGGAGGACGATGGAAACCTGGTACAGGATCATGCCTATGAAGCTGTAAAGGACAGGTCAGTCGGGGATATCAACTGGAATGAGGATGAGGTCACAGAGTTGGAGGACCTAATGGCCCCCGTTATGAAATTTACCTCTTCTTGGTTAAAGCATAAGGTCTGGGAGCTAGAAAGTGAGAAGGTAACCTGTACCTTCAATTTAATGGGAAATCTTAACCCAATGTCGCCGGAGAATCCCGGGGATGATGACCCCAAGGGAGAAAGCAAAAATACACTGCGGGGTAAAGATGGAAGTTCTAAAGGCGATGGAACCGAAGGCTGAAGGAAGAAAAGGGCGAAATTTGAAGACCAGATGAAGAAGGATTCGACAGGGCGCCTGCAAGGGGACAAAACAAGCAGGACTTCAAGAGGACCAAGACTGTCAGGATGAACCCCAGCCAGTAGGTATGAGGAGTTGGGAGAAGACCAAGTTCTGGGGAGATCCAAAGAACTCTGCCTCTCCAAAGGTTTCCTTCACACACAAAGGCAGGCCTCCCTTCAGAACACAGTTGTTGGGAGACAAGTTGCTTCTCTCACCAGTGCATGAGACAGAGATTCTTGAGGGGCCATGAACCAGCAGAGACAGACAGCAATTCAAAGAAGGTTTTGCTCACAGTGAGGCGTTCAGAGGCTTGAGAACAAGAGAGGGATGGGAGGCATCGCCTAACCTCAGTGAGTCCTCCCATAGAAAAATTCTGCAGGAAAATGGAGGACCACTGGCAGGAGAGACTGTCTGGTGGAACTCCATTCACCCTGGGAGATGCAGACGTGGAGATAGGGCGAATCGAGAATTGAAAGCGACTCTGAGGAGGAGAAGAACAAACAGTGAAAGAGGAGAAAATCAGGAAAACAGTGGGAGAACCTTTCAAAGGAATCATTGGGAACTTTTAAAACACAATGAAAGATTTACCGGAAAACTTAGGTGTGGTGAGGACTCACCGGATGGGAATGAAATGTCCAAGTGATGAGAGAAAAAGGCTAAGCTAAAATTTGGTTTGAACCGGAAAGTTCCAGGCGAACAACGGGATTATCCACAATACCACTATACGCCGGACAAGACAAGAGAGGATGTCACTAGTGAGGATTATAATGTACAAACTATTAACCTTGGACCGGCATCTATGGAGCAGGATATAGAGGAATATGAAGGGTCCAGTGTAGTGATCATTGGCAGATTGAGGAAGGAGACCCAGACCAAGCACGAGCTGAGGAAAGAAAATGAAAGGCTTAGGAAGTGCTTGGAGGATGTAATGAGGCCTCTGCAATCTCTCCATCCCTCTTCTACTACCACTCCTGGTCGCTTACCTAAGGAAACTATTTCTGAGATTGAGAAAATGAAAGCCTCTACTCAAACTAAAACAGATTAGTTGAAGGATATGCAGGTAAAAGGAGATAGTGCAATCAAGGATATCCTATCAGTTGGGAAGGATGTGGTCAGAACCAAGGAGTTGTTGGAGCATGTGCTGTCTCAGGACAAAGACAACATTGACCTCTTGCTGCAGAAATCCAGGGTCATCAGAGAGCATGGTAAAGAATAGCTAGCTAAGGATGGGATCCTTCCTTCCTCCAGATTAAAGGAACCTTGGGAATGGTTTGAGGCTCTGCAGATTCGGCATAAGGCCATGAAAAAGATCTAGAAGTGAAAGAAGAAAATAGATGGTGATCTTACTGGGGTGTATGAGGGCTGTATTGCATTCTTTGAGGTTATGACTGGTAGGAGAAAGATTGCTCCCAAATACCTAAGTCTGGAGCAACACAGGGAATGGTGGCATGAAGTTTATGCCCCAGATTCTGAGAGTGTTATAACCGGCCACCAGCTAGATGATGTAGCCACCTACTTGGCAGTGATGGATAAGTACCAGGCACATAAGGATGATTGGAATAAGACTGTTGACCAGTCAAAAGAAGAGATTGATTCCATTCAATGCAGACTTAAGATCTTTCTTTTGCCACCTGTCACCGAATTGGATGGAACATTTTTGAGGGTTCAAGGATCGTTGGCTCAGAGCAAGAATAAGGGAGGCGGTAGTTAATGCCTATTTTGAGATTTGTGCTTCCCTATTATTATAGGGCATTTATTGGACCAGACTACATTGGGGATTCTGCCGAGGCCGACCTTGATGATATAGATGGCATTTAATGTGTGCCTTATTTTGGTTTTCCTAAGGCCGACTTGTTTTGGCAGTTGTTTTATTTTGTAAATGTTTGGCTGGGCCGACATGTCTAGGATTTGATATAAGGGCACTCTTGCCTCATTGTAAGGGGTTAGCTAGAAAATAATAGAGATAAGTAAGAGCAGAAAGAGTTAGAGCATTTTATTAATTTCTTGAAGCAAGTATTGTAAACAGAACAGTGGAATTGTTGCAGCATTTTGATAATCTAATACAGTTGAAGGCATTGTGGTTTTCCTGGTGCAATCTCTTGTGTTATTTCATCTTGCATGGTTCTTGTTGTTCTATCTTTCAAATTGCTTAAAGATTTAGGGTTTAGTGTTCAGGATTAAGTTAGTTGTAGTTTGGTGAATGGTGTTTATGATTTCATATTTGGAATGTTTGTAGCAGTCTCTGGTCTATACTCCTAGTAACTATCTGATTGTAGTAGGCTGGTGAAGTCAACCTGGACCGTATATTTACATGTGCTTAAGTTCGATTGTGGATGAATGTCTATGATTTGAAAATTTATATACGTTAGAAGATTCAACCGTTCTTGTAAGATTGCATTGTGGATCAATCAAGGACTGGTTATTTGAGATTGGTCCATTCCAGATATCTATCATTTGCATTGTTCATTTTAGGAATAGTTTAGATTTCATCATATTCTTGCACCCTTATCTTTTGCTATTTCTTTATTATCTGGTTAGATTTAGGATTAGAGATCATTATATTGCAAAATATGATAATTGGAAAGATACAGTTTGCTTGTAGTAAGGTCCAATTGTGATTACCAACATTTTCACATATTATCTGAGTTGTTTATGCATTGTCATGACCTGACACCCGAGAGACCTTGGGGTGATTTTCAGTAATTTATTGTTGAAAATAACCTTTCAAGAGGGATAGGATATTGTATTCTGTCTTAGTTGTTCCTGTGCAGAAAACACCATCAACATGTTGGCGCTAGAAGGAGGGCCTGAATGAGCACACTGGATCGTTTCTTGAATGCCATCTCTCTAGAGAGATATAGGAGAAATACCAGATCTACCACAGGAGAGGAAGATTTACAAGAATTACAGTTCCCCACTAGGTCAAGAAGGACTCAAGAAAGGGGAGAATCATCATCACCCACCCCTTCACCAGCATCATCCATATCTTCACATCTAGAGGTTGAGGCCATACCCATCCCTGAAGCAGTTCCCATTCAACAACCTCAGCCTATCGTTAACCAACCACAACCACCACCCCCGCTGTTGCCAATGGATTTCCTAGCTAATAATCCATCCCCTTTGTCTTTCAATACTTACAATGTAATGCCCAAAAACCATGAACACTTCTGTTCAAAGTTCCATGTTAATGACCCAAACAGGACTGCAGAAGAACACATAAGGATTTTCCAAACCTGTCTCAAAGACAGAGGGATTGTTCATGAGGATGTTTCCTGTAGGTTGTTTCCTTATTCACTAGGGGAAGAAGCTTTTTACTAGTATAATCACCTCCCATCTGGCTCAGTTCTCAATTGGAATGATCTTGAGACTGCCTTTTTACAAAAGTTCAGAATACCCATTAGTGCCAATGAATTGTATTTACAATTCACTAGAGTCAAGAGAGAGGTCAATGAACCAATATCTAGTTTCAATAATAGGTTTCACCGTGCGTACACCAGACTTCAAGATCCTTATGTTTTGGATGACAATACAGCCTTGGGAGTCTATTACGAAGCATTGGATAGCCTCACAGCCACCTTTCTGAAGTGGAGACCTAACCCTCCAGCTAATCTAACTGATGCCTATACAGAAGCTGTTAAGCTTAGCACAGATCTGAGGCAACATATAACTGGACCGTTGCCTTCTTTAGGACTAGTTGCACATCCTGGTCAAGTTCAGGCAGTAAATCAGGCACTTACCAATCATACTCCAATCATGAATCCAGTACCTCAATTACCTTTGGTGCCACATCCCGGTCTTCCCATGAGCCAAGTCTCTCCTGTGATGAATTTCCCCCAGCAGTAGGTCAACTAGCCCATGTATCAGCCATAGCCAAATAGTTTCCTTGCCTATTTGCAGAACTCTAAAGTGTTGCACCAGTCTATAGGATCTACTACAATGCCTGTCCCTCCTAAGAGTAACCCAAGCCGACCCCCTTATGTGGATCAGAATAAAGAGAGGATTGATGAAATGGCTAAATAGATAAAGAAGTTGAATCTGGAGGTGACCTACTTGAGGAATCAAAATAGTCAACTGCAAGTTGCCCAGAAGAATATGCAATCCAATCAGAACAGAGAATTTTCACAAGGGCAGAATTTTGACAGAGGACAGCGTAATGAGAGAGGATTCCATAATGACAGAGGATATAATCAGGATAAAGGTTACAACAATGACAGAAGCTACAATAATGATAGGAGACAGAATTTTGATAGAGGCCAGGATAGTGGGTCTGGATTTGATAAGAGGCAATCACAAGGACAAAGTAGAACTTGGAATACAAGACCTAACAATGGAGGAGTTCCCACCCCATTGGATCAACCTGTCAACTAATCTATGAACCAGCCAGTCAGTCAAGACAAGCCTCCCAGTGGTGTATATTTAGCTGAGGCTGCTCTATCAGGATGGTGTAGGCTTCATAAGACAAGTCAGCATTCAGAGTTAGAATGTCTAGAGTTCCAAACGGCCGCTTCCATTTTCCAGTATGAGGTGGAGAATAATGCAAATGGGCAGGAGATGGTTCCTTCTTCCCCCTATGATTCTACCGTGCTAGTATTAAATCACGCTCCCTTCCCAGTAAGTGAAGAAAATATTCCAGAGGAAGAATCTGACTCCCAGGAAGATAAAACGGATCAGATCTGCAATGGGGATGAAGTGACTCAGTTATTTAATGAAGAAACAATGAATGATAATGGCCCCCTTGATCAGGAAGAAGCCTATGTTGAAGAAGTATAGATGTTCCAGAGGCAAGGTCTGAGGGATATGCCTCATAGACGCCCACAGGCTAGGGGACCTTTCACTACCTCTATTCCTCCTAACAACTTCAATACTCCCCCGGATCCTAATGCTAGCAATAATCCATCTTTCCCACAAGTATCCTGGCAGTACCTTTCAAAGGAAAGACAAGCTCAAACTGACCCACTAAAGGAAAAGGCTGTTCAAACAAGCAGAGACAAAGTGGAGGAACCTCCCAGGGAAGCATCAACTGATATGAGTGAAGAGCAAATGGTTTCCTATGTTGTTGAGGAGCTCAAGAAATTAAAGGTAAATCTTTCAGCATTTGAGTTATTAAGATTCCCTGCAATTAGGAAAGCAGTTTTAGGTACTTATGATGCACATTCAGTATCTTTGGATAAACCTTCTGGCGAGGGTACCAGCAATTTCTCTAGTTCTCAGCCTGTGAGGACGCAAATTCAAGCCCATGGTCAGACCAATCTGCCCCCTGGAGATAAAGGAAAGGAAAAGGACAAGACTCAAGTGGCTCAAGTAGATACTCAGCCTACTTTGTTTCAAGGGAAGATAGAAACTCCACCATTTCTGATTTCTGTACATATATTTGGTAAGAATTTACATAATTGTTTATTGGATTCTGGTGCTTCCACCAATGTGATGCCATTTGGAGTTTGTAGAGCCTTAGGGATTACACCTGTTGATTCTCAGAAGAAGGTGACTCAACTGGACATAACTGAAGTGAATGTGGTGGGAGAGTTAAATATGATTCACATGCAGGTAGCTTCAGACCCAAGGATTCAACAGGTTATCAATATTCAAGTGGCTGATATCCCTGATGCGTATGGTCTGATTCTAGGGAGAGATTTTACTAAGGCTTTGAATGGTTATGTGTCTACTGATCACTCTCACATGTGGCTTCCTTGGAAAGGGGTGCCCAATCAAATCAGGATTGAGAGAGAGCCAAGAATGAGATACATGATCACAGAATACCAAAAGACTTCAACAGAGGTTCTGATATCTGAAGTTGGCATGAGAAATTATGTGTTGTCAACACAGTATGAGGAGTCAGACTCAGAGGAGATATTGATGCTGCACACAATGCCTATTGATGCAGAAATAGGATCCAGCCCTGTTACTATTTTGACAAAATCAGTAGAGGAAGAAGGGGAAACTGAAGATACTTAGATCAGTCTATTAGACAACTTTCAAGAATTCATCAAGCAGTGTGTTGAAAATCAAATGCACTTAGGTAAAAGGATGAGCTTTGAAGAATTACTCTTACCCAATTGGTGTAGAGTCCATAATGCTTCTCATTCAGAGTTGGAGTGTTGTTTATGCCAAACAGCGGTAGAACAAGTACAAAAGTGCATGAATCCAACCTTGGCAGATAAAACAGATATACAGAACCCCAAGGAAGAATATCAAGGAAAGGAGTCCATGTCATCTAAAAAACTATCCAGCAATATTAAGCCAAAAGATGTGATGAAGAGGACTACCACTGCTGAATGCTGGACTCTCAGGTTTGATGGGTCCAAATCCAAACATGGAGCTGGGGCAGGGTTTGAATTGATCAGTCTGAAAGGTAAGAATTTATTTGCGTCCCATAGACTCCAATTTCATTGTACAAATAATGTGGCAGAATATGAAGCGTTAATTCATGGACTTCATGGCACTCAAGAAAAAAAAGGTTAAGATTCTGCAAGTCTTTGGTGATTCTGAATTAATAGTTAAGCAAGTAAGGAAACAATATTCATGACATGATAGAAGAATGACTAATTATAGGCATAGAGTGTGGTACCTCATTGAGGGATTTGATGCCTTCAACATTCAACTAATACCACTCATGAAGAACCAAACTCACATTCTCCTCGACTCGTGCAAATGAGCACTTTGGTACCTCTATCTTTGTCGTGGTTGCTAATAGTGGTTTACAATTCCTGAGAGGAACGAATTTTAGCTGAAATCACATATTTTCAGAAAATATAATGATTTAAGCCTTAAAAAGTTCCATTTTAAGGATTCCAATTGAAGAGGGTTTGATCAAATCACCTTAGATCAAACCCCCTTGGATAGAACCTCGCTAGTTTTAAACCATACCTATAAATGCGTCTCCTTTACACCTATCAAAATGCCGATAAAAAATCACTTTTGATTTAGATTTTGGGGGATCAAATGAATTCATTTAAAATTTATTTCAAATGATTATGGTATTCCTCAGAACAAGCTATCCAATGAATATAATTTTAATATGTTTTGGTTTTGTTATGTATTTGTTTTTTAAGTTTTATTAAACATAGGTTTTTCATCGAAAATGAATTTCTTTATTCTTCACATATGGAAAAATATAAGATTATCAAAAAAAAAATTGAAAAATATGAGTGCACTAGATATTGAAGTCCTTGATCCAACAAAAAAATTAAATTAAATTTTGACATACAAAAAAAGTTACGCGTTATACAGTCGTGCTGTGTCTGAATTGTAATTTGTTTGACTTTGAAACTTGATTAAGGAAAAAACATTCAATAAAAAACTATCTATCCAAGTGGAAGCACTAGATATCGAAAGCTACAAATCTAAATTTGAAAGAATTAGAATTTTATCCTTCATGGAAAAAGTTAAAGCATACCTA
>VDFB02343512.1:0-17057 GCA_007258455.2 Sequoia sempervirens | reverse complement strand
AAATAAAATACATATACATAATAAATAAAATACATATATATAAATAAAATATATGCATATACATAAATAAAATATATATACATAAATAGAACATATACATAAATAAATTATAAATATACATATATAAATAAAATATATATACATAAATAAGTAAAATACATATATATATAAATAAAATGTATATACATAAATAAAATACATATATATAAATAAAATATATATACATAAACAAGTAAAATACATATATATAAATAAAATGTATATACATAAATAAAATACATATATATAAATAAAATATATATACATAAATAAAATACATATAAATATAAAATATATATACATACATAAAAGTACATATATAAATAAAATATATATACATATATACGTATATACATATACATGTATATGTATACATATATATAAATAAAATATACATATGCATATATAATATAAATATAAAAATAATCACTCCTGTGATGTCGATCTCTGCTTCAAATCCCTCCTTGTGCTTGGCTTCCACCCTACTACCGACACGCTTAGTGGTGATTGCCCCTCCTGATGACGCTTCCCCCTTCAACTCTTCTTGTTTAATTAATAGTAATTATTATTAGAATATTCTCTTATGTATTATAATAATAATATCAATATAATATATTATTATATGGTATTATTATAATAGTTATAGATAATATATACTTGTATATTATTATTATATTGTATATATATATATATATATATATATATTGAAAGAGAGGGGTAAAAACTTTATTGAAACTCATAAAAGAAGATTACAAGCAAATCTCAGAACAAAAGCTCCAAGAGCAAAGTAGAAGAACAATAGAAGAACAAGAGCACCAGTCAACCAACTCCACAACCATCCATATCCTTGGTCAAGATCCTCCTCAAATCCAGACAATAATCCCGGGGAAGATGTCTCCATTCCTCAACCCTCCAAACATCAACATGATCTGAAGTCCACTTCGCCAAACAATCAGCAGCCCTATTCCACTCACGTGGAATGTGGACAAAGGACACTATCTCCATCCTAGAACTAATTTGCAAAATCTGTTGAACAACCAGAGCCAACTGCCAATTAACATCCTTCACCTTACGTTCAATCAACAAATTCACAATAACCTGAGAGTCAGATTCACAAATAACCTTACGCCAACCTAGAGCATAAGCACGCTCCAGAGCATAGACAATCGCTAATCCCTCCATAAAATTATTAGCCTTCCAACCTTTATAAATAGAAAAGAAGAACACAACTTCACCTAAACAGTCTCTACCCACGCTGCCAATCCCAACTGGTCCAGGATTACCTCGGGAAGAGCCATCTGTGTTGATCTTTAAGATATCCTCAGGAGGAGGCATCCATCTACCCATCCTTTGAACTTTCTTTTTCGCATGTCTACCCCTTCTGACACAAGCAGAGGCAGGAGACAAACCTTGTAGACCCATTCTGTCAGTAATTTCAGCATCCCCTCTATCAAGCGGGAACATCACCTCACATTTAGCTTCCACAGTCTCTTGGATCATTCCCAAAATTCTATGCCAAACTTGTTGGATTCCTAACCTTTCCCCTTAGAAAATCCTACGATTTTGCTCCAGCCAAATCTACCAGAGAATAAAGGTAGGTCCAATGTACCAAACAATCTGAAGAAAAGGAGTCAAAGTAGGGGGCTTACCCAAACTTCTCCAGAATTCCACCAGGGATGATGCATGAACACAAGGGTGTTTCCAAACACCCCACCAAAGGTGCCAAAGCTGCAAGGAGAAAGTACATCTGAAGAACAAATGTGAAGAGTCCTCCTCACCAGCACCACACAAAACACATAAGGAAGGTCCATGAAATCCACGCTTCTGAATATTGTCCCAAGTCAAACACTAATTCCAAGCCAAAGTCCACACAAAGCAGTTACATTTTGGCCAAGAGAACTTATTCCACACATACTTCCACCAATGGACCTCTTCTCCATTCAACTTGCAGGCCATCAATTCTTGATATCCACTAGCCATAGAAAAAATGCCTTTAGGATTTGGGCGCCAAGCAAGAACATCCTTGTCCTTGAGGGAGCTACAGTGTCTAATTGATAAAATACTATGAAGCTTAGCACAATCTTCCTCCAAACCTACCACCGGCCACTCATGCGGGGACTTCCAGCTAGCAACCTCCAACTGACCACAAGGGTGAAAAGATTTAAAATCAATCACCCTTGACCAACTAGCCTCAAGGAAGCGTTGGCAGAGAGCCAATAAATTAGGAAACTGAGATATAATGGGAGGAAAACCATCCCAAGAGTCTGACCAAAAGAGAGCGTCTGTTCCCTTCTTACATATCCAAAATAATCCCTCCTTAATCAAAGTAGCCCCTTTCTTGAGAGTCCCCCAAATCACTGATCCACTTCCCACCAGAGGATAGCGAGGAACCTCCTCCTTTGGGATCCCAGGAAGATACTTATGAAGTAGAATTATAGCCCATAGCTGATCTTGCTCCACACACCATCTCCAATAAAGTTTTGCAGCCAATGCCATCCCAGATAAAGTAAATTGCCTCAAACCTAGACCACCCAACTATTTTGGAGAGCACACAATATCCCATCTGACTAGGTTCTATTTAGAAGAAGACAAGTTTCTGGCCCATAAAAACTGCCTTGACAAGGAATCCAATTCCTTAACAAAGCCCATCGTAGCCACCTAAAGCATACATCTATACAAGGGAAGAGCCTGAACCATAGATTTAAGCAACTGAACATGCCCAGCAAAGGAAAGCCATCTATGAGTCCAGTAATTAACCTTCGCTTGAAATTTGTCTAGAATATACTGCTAAGAATCTCTAGAGAGCTTACCAGAAGAGATTGGAATACCCAGATAAGTCAAAGGAAGAGAGCCTATCTGAAACCTCATAATAAGAGAAATTCTTTGTTGAATAGGTCTAGGAGTATTAAAAAATAAGATGGAGGACTTATCCTCATTAATTAATTGACCAAAAGCAGTGAGATAAACATCCAAAGCCTTACACAGATTAGTAGCCTCCCTGATTGTAGCCATACCCATCATGGTAGTATCATCCACAAATTGTAGGTGTGACTAATGAGGCAGCTCATTGCCCCACCTCCACCCCTAGATAACCCCTGACTCAACATTACTTTTCAACAATCTCCCCAACCCTTCAGCAATAAGAAGAAAGAGATAAGGGGAAAGAGGGTCCCCTTTCCGAAGACCACGAGATGCTCCAAAAAGCTTAGTGTGCTCCCCATTGATTAAAATAGAGAAGGAGGTAGAAGTTACGCAACACATAACCCACTGAATCCAGTCCTCAGCAAATCCAAAGGCCCCAAGAATATTTCGAAGAAAGGACCATCAAACTCTATCATAAGCCTTAGCCATATCAAGCTTGATAAACATTGCCTTAGCTTTTGACGTAGCCATAGAGTGGATAGTCTCCGTAGCAATAACAACTCCATCCAGAATTTTTTGGTCAGCCACAAAGCCACCCTGCTCCTCAAAGATAAGCCATTTAAGCCATTTCTTCAACCTTTCAACAATCACCTTAGAGATAATCTTATAAATCACATTACAAAGGGCAATGGGATGAAATTGGCTTAACCGATCTGCCCCATCATGTTTTGGGATGAGGGAAAGAAAAGTGGAGTTCAATTCATGAAGCATCTGTTTATTCCTTTGAGATTCTTGGACCACCTCTAATAAATCAACCTTAATAATATCCAAAAATTCTTGAAAGAATTCAATCAGAAACCCGTCGAGACTCGGAGCTTTCCCTTTCTTCATATGGAAAACAATCTCCTCCAACTCCTCCAGAGAAATATAACATATAAGATTATCATTCATTTATCTAGTCACAAGTTGGGGGATGCAAGAAAGAACCTGAACTTCCTCAGCAGAACCCTCCTAAGTGTCCTCCCTAAAAAGAGAAGTAAAATACTGCATTGCCTCTCTAGATATCTCATGTAAGGAGGAAAGTTGTTCTCCCCTATCATTCACAAGCACTGGAATAGAATTACCATGCCTCCTCGCCTTCACCGAATTGAAGAAGAAGGCGGTATTTTTATCCCCCTCTTGAAGCCACTCCACACGAGCTTTCTGTTTCCAGTAAATTTCCTCATGCATTTCACATTCTTCTAGGATTTTTAAGGCCATAGCCTCTTCCTGAAGCAAGGCTTCTGACAAACCATTCTCCCTGATTTCCTTGGTTATATTATCTAACTTAGATTGAGCAATAGCTTTGTCATGAAAAATGTTCCCAAAACATTGGTGATTCCAATACTTAAGCTGGTATTTAATATATTGCAATAACTTGGCAAAAGTATACATAGCTGTGCCATAGGCGGGTCTACCAATCCTCCACCAGTGAGCAACATAGTCCTGTAAAGAGGGATCACGCAACCACATAAGTTGGAACTTGAAAGGAGATCGGGCCACCCGAGCAGAGGACACCACTAACTTAATAGGCCAGTGATCCGAACCTTGCCAATCCAAAATCTCTGAACAAGTAGACCAACCACCACCAACCCAAAAATAAGAAACAAAAAAGCGATCAAGTCTTTTTGCAATGCTCTTCTCCCCGATTCTCCGATTGTTCTAGGTAAACTATCCATTTCTAGGCTTGATATCCACCAGGTTCAAAGCCGATATGTTATCATGAAGCAAGAAAGTAGAAGGTTCCAATCTTGCTATAGACCACCCTGTTTCTCAGCCAACTCAGTAATGGCATTGAAATCTCCAGCCATAATCCAAGGGTGATAAGGCACCATACTTCGGATAAACCTTAAATGATACCATAAATATTGCTTACCCAAAAAGTCAGTAGGAGCATAAATGTTGGAGAGGAGGATAGTTTCCCCAATCTCAATGCTTGTAGCGATCAAAGACATGGAGGATTTAGAAGACATCCACCAGAGAGGGCGAATCCTCAAAGGATTCCAGAGGCAAGCCACACCCCCAGCAGTACCATGAGCACCAATACACTGGCAGCCACCTCTACTCCACAAATTAGATGATAAACTAGTCATGCTTTCAATAGATAACTTTGTCTCCTATAAAAAAAGGAAATCAGGAGAGTGAATTCGCACCAAGTCTCAGACAACTTTTTGTCTAGGGCCATTGTTCAAGCCCCGTACATTCCAAGAGAGAATGATCATTTTGGAGGATTAGAAAAGTGGGAGTCAAGAGTTTTGACAGAACCTGACTCCACTAAAGTCTCCCCCATCAACTTGATTTTCTCAAAATATTTCTTTCTTCCAGTCTTGGAAGGCTTCTCAATAGTCCCTTTCTTCAAGTCTTTCTGAAGAATACCCAATGCAGGAGAAGCCCTGCTTCCTTTTGCTGCATCAGGAACTATTTTTGAAGGAGGACTAGTTGTTTCTCCCACCATCAATGGCGTAATAACCATAGACTTAGTTTCCCTAGATGTCCCCAAACGCTGATCTGTGTCCATTTGCAAGGCCCCCTCTATCTGTGGAATCTGAATGTCCTCTGTGACAATGTCTTCCTGAACCTCTTCCATAACACTTTGGTCCATTCCCAACATACCAGGGTTCACCTCCTATAGACTAAGATCATCCAAAACCTCAAATCGGTTAAAGGTATCTCCCTCCTGTCTTTCCTTAAATGTTCTCTTTTGACCCCGATTCTTATTGCGAAATTTAGCTGGAATAAAACCCTCACCACCTGCAACTGCACTAGACATAGGCGCTTTTCCTTTGTCACCCCTCAGAGGGTTACGAGGGGGTTGAGATGACTGAGTCTCATGTGGTTTAGATCTTGGGCATCTTCTCTGAAGATGGCCATATTCATGGCAAAGACAACAACGAAATGGTAGTGTTTCATAGTCTAACTGTTGAACCCAAGAATATGAACCCATCTGAATTTCTAAGGAATCAAGAAGAGGGTTACTCATATATAATTCAACACAAATGCAAGCAAAAGTTATTACCTTTCTTTCCCTCATTTGTTGAGAGGTGCCCACAAGTTTACCCAATAGCACAGCCACATTGTGCAAGATATCATTATGCCAGCACTCAATAGTCCTAAATCTGGGGAGACGCACCCAAACAGGAACACAATTTGGTAGTTCCTTTGAAGGATTGAAACTTGCATGCCAAGGTTTCATAAAAAGACCAACCTGATTGTGGAAGTAAGGTCCACCCTCAAAAAATTTGTTTCGATCTGCCATGCAATTGAAAACCACCATGAAGTAGTTGTTTGCCAACAACATAATGTCCATTTCCCCCTCAGGAGACCAAGTCCGCTGTGACCATGACTCCAAAAATTGAAGTGAAACCCTCATTCCCATGAATTTGCAAAGCAAGGGATGCTTCAAAAAATATTTAATGTCCTCAGCAATGGATTCTGGTTGAGTCACCAAAAGGGGTCTCTCCTTAGAGCATTCCAGGCAACCGTTCACCTTCGAAATTCGAGATCCTCCTGTAGGCACAAAACCTCCATCTCCAACATCATTGGAAAATAAACTATTATCAAACATTCTTGTCTTTTGGTTTGGGGAAGAAACCCCAATAGCAACACGAAAGTTCAAAGGGGATTTTTCCCCAGAAGTCTCGCCTGGAGCCATAACCATAGGTGAAAGCACACTCTGTAGAAACCAAAGAAGAAGAAAACCAACAAAAGAAAAGTTGAAACTACAAACACTAAGAGACAGAAAGCCAATCCCAACCCCGTTCGGCAGCCACAAACCACAACCCGAACACCTGACAAAGCCCAACCCCACACCTAGCTCGAAAACAAGAAGCAAATAAGCCCAAGATCGGGCGCATGCAAGAATGAAAGGCCCCTCATGCAGGCCGTAGCCTGCACAGACCAATGCTCTCCATCACCCCTATCAAAAAAATCATAAATCCTATTATATATATTATTTATATATGTATATTTATATTTTTTTTATATATCTTTGTATTTTTATTTATGTATGTATATATGTTTTATTTATGTATATATATTTTATTTATGTATATGTATATATTTTATTTATATATGTATTTTTTTATGTATATATATATATTATTGATATATATATTTTATTTATGTATGTATATTTTATATACATTTTATTTATATATGTATCTATATTTCATTTATATAAGTAATGTTTATTTTATTTATACATAACTACTCTATATATATATTTTTATTTATGTATATATATTTTATTAATATATATATGTATGTGTACATATACATATATACATATATATACATGTATATATATGTATATGTATATGCATATATATAGGTTATGTTGTAGGCACTCGTAGCCATTAGCGCTAGTTTACTTCTTTCACTGTTATGCGTTTCTGTGATTTTCCAGCAAGTTAAAATACCTTTAATAGGATAACCTAGGTAACCTCAGGTCTTTGAAGGCACATATAGTGTAGCACCATCACAAGTTCATAAACCTTGGTTGACAATTTAATGAAGTCTTTACAATGTTGAGTGGACTGTTTAGCTAGTCATACCTCTGAATTGTGTGGATCCTAGTAAGTTTACAAGACACTAGTTTATACTCTATAGATATGATCAAATCTCACAAGGACAATATTAAGAAGGCAACCAGAAATTTAAACAATATTCACAATTTTTTCCACTCCATCTCAACTATGCTATTTTTTTAATAAACACTTATATAATACATATACATACATATGTACGTACATACATACATACATACATACATATACATACATACATACATACATACATACATACATACATACATACATACATACATACATACATACATACATACATACATACATACATACATATACATACAATTTCCATAGATATGTAATAATATTTTTTCTAAGTTTGTAGGCTTTTAGTATTTTTATGAATATAATACAATATTTTATGATAGAGTTTTTATTTAAAATTGCATCAAGTGTTGATTTTGTGAAGGAAGGTTGCAACAATTGACAAACCTCTTTGGTTTCTCAATTGTTGATCTGCATCACAATTGTTTTGGCTATATACATATATATTTTAATTGAATGGATTAACGTGTGTATTGAGTGTGCAGGTATATCTTTCCATGGCCGATGGAATCAAACGCAACCTTGGGAACCCTATGTGAACTATCCAGTGAAACCAAACTATAGTCCATTTGGAAGGACTATAGTTTCATAATATAATGTGCATTTTGTTTGTAATGTGAGCTTGAGAATGTTTGTTATTGATTTATTTGAAATATCAATTCAACTAGGATGTGAGTTGTCAACTTGAGTGGACAAACTCGGATTTGGTTTTCTTGGTACTTTTAGAGGGTTGAAAAGTGGTGTTTTTTTATGTATTTTTATGGATTTAAGGCTGCTAGAGCAAGTACTTATGGGATAGGTACTTTTTGAGCCCAAAATCTTGGGTCAAAGCCTAGATTGGATACTCTTTTTGAGGTTTTAATGATCTTTGATGAAATTAAGGTATGGGCAAGTGGTATGGAGACTAGTCTCTTTCCATCCCCACTTTTCTAAGTTGCCTTGATAAGTTCCCAAGGTCTCACACATGGGAGAGTGAGCCTTGGAGGGTGAATGAGAGGGTGACAAATGTCACCTCCCCATTAAATGGATTCAAAACTTGAATTCCTACTAAACAAATTCAAAACATGGGTTATGGAGTTTTTTTTTGTAATCTCGATTTTCACTTGTCTTAGAGAGAGATTTTCTCTTTGGTTTTGGATTTGAGAGATTTAAAGAAACTAGCTTGGAAGAAGAGAAGATTGGAGCTCATCCTCAGATTCTTCCTCATTGAAGCTTGGACTTGAGGTAGGCTCTTCATGTTGTTTATGTCTCTCTATGTTTTCATGTGATGGAAATGATTGTATGTTGTAAAATGAACTTTTGTGTATCTTCTTGTGTTTTTGTATGTATATGTTGCGAAAGGGTTTGGGGTTGTGTGGGATAAGCTCACCCAAATTAGGAAGAGCATCCATTGTTGGGGATAATGAGAGGTAGGAACCTCTATTGGGATCTTAAATCTCTTTAGAAAAGGAGAGACTCAAGGGTATGAGTATCCATGTATATGTGATATCATGATAAAAATGGTGATTTGGTGGTATGGATTGTATGGTAGATACGAAGATTTGGAGGTATGGGTTGTATGAGGAGGCAAATAAATTTAGTATTTGGTTATTTCTTGTTTTTTCATGAGTTCCACATATAAAATGTAGTCCACCCTCCATTCCCCATTTGGATTCTTGTTGGAATCCTTATGTATATGTGAAAATATTTTGGGAGGGTGTAATTTTGCTTTTGTGTTTTCCTGTGTGTTTAAGTGGCTGGTTGGTATGGTTTTGAGTGTACCTGATTCCTTGGTTGCCTCCTAAATTGGGGGTGGCTAGTTTTCTAGCCAAAGGTTGGGAGGTGAGAACCCCATTGTCCTTTGGAAATCTTTATGTCTTATATGCAGGTTTGAAGACTAATGGTGAACTAAGTATACTTGGGAGTAGTCTTTTTCATCTCCACATGTTACTTGGAGATTTTGTGAAATTTGTGCAAAATACATCTTGGATGGGGTTTGGGTATTTTATGGTCATAATGAGTGTGAACTCCCTTGCCAAAGTTATATCTTGTTATTTAGTTAGTGCTCTATATTGTAGATAAATAGCATATGTTTTACTTATGAAAAGAGAAAAATTTCCCTATTGTGCAAAGAAAGGAAAACATGTATTTCACTTTGGAAAAGAAAATAATATGTTGTTATAGATATTTACATTCTATTTTGTAGCTCAAAGAAATATAAAATGATTCCTTTCAAAAGCTATTATGCAATATGTAAAAATAGATCTCATGTAATGAGTATAAGGACAATGTTTTATTCCATTTTATATGTTTTGGTGTTGATCCGTTTAGAATATATTTACTCGAGCTATAAAGTTTTACATTCCTTGTTTCTATGTGAAGTACTGCTATTGCTATTAAGATTTTATGTTCCAAGAATAAAATATTTGAGGAGAAATTAAAATGATAGTTTCTTTAAGAAAAAAAAGAAGAGAAAAAGAGTGAAATATCCCTTGTAGTGAAACACAAACATGAATGTTACTACTCCATTTTAAAAAGGAAATACATCGTTTTGATTTTAAAACTGTACGCTGTTCTTAAAAAGGTTGTGTAATATGTTGTTGCAAGTTTGATACTCGCCCTTGAGAAGCTATTAATTTGTGGCTAAATCAACATTTACATATATTGGAAGGAAAGATGCAACTCTGTCCTAACCTCTCATGTATATGTATATGGAAATTTAGTTCATAGACTAAAAATTCTATCATATTCACTAGTGAAAAAAGAATGAAATATAAGAGGACCCTATAAGTTAGAAAGCTAACTCAATAATAGACTATAATAAGTATAAAAAAATAAATATATATTTACATCTATCCGATAATAATGCAATAACATACAACTCTCTGAAAACCTTTAGAACAAACAAAATAAGTAGAAGCAATTTTTTTGCCACTATCCTAAACTTTCCCTTAGGCATTGTAGGGTTGAAAAGATGTGTAGAATGCATGAGTGTGCTAGCTAAATATGCCAAAAGAAAGCTGCAAACTACAAAGGTAGAAATGTTCTAATTGCAAATATTGAAATATCCATAAAGAATGATTTTCAAGATTGAATCGTGATAGAAACACATGAGGGAAAGATTAGTCCCCAAAGTAATAGGAAATAGGTATTTAAAAGCGAAATAAATATTATGTAAAATAGCAGTTGTATATGTGATGGCAGAATCTAATACTTTGAACAAAAAACTATGTGAAGCAAGGCTGGTGCCATAGGAGGTGCGACCTGCACAACATACCACCTTCTCATCGTTGCCTCTCCTTATGCCATTTCTAGTTGCTCTTTACTTCAACTAGCACACAACACCTTCAACATTAACCATCCCACCATTGGTTGCCTTCACACTTTGTTTGCTTGGACACTTCACCTTGGCAGCTGCTACCATGCTCCCTATCTGCTCCTCCTCAACCAGAGCAATATCATGTTGAGACCATAAGGAATAAAGTCTAGGGTTATGTTTGGTCAAATGCCTTGTTCATCTGTTTTACCATTGATTTTCCTTGGGATTTAGTGGTGTGGAAAGGAACTTCAGAATGACATTACCATTATTAGTTAACATTAATGTTGTTGTGCTAAACTAATACTCCCAAATAACTATTGATGATTAATATAAATTAATCTATAACTTGAATTTTGAAATTATATTGTCAGTCTTGTTTAAATATAAAATGAGGAAAGAAAATTGACTGTAGAGGTTAGTTTGAGCTTAAACCTTATGTTCGATAAATATGACAAGTAAAGTGCTAGGGTGTTACGCCAAGAGCATTATGGTAATGATATTGTCGATATCCTTAACAAAATAAGAAAAAATAGGGTAGTTGCTAACTTCAAAGAATGACATTGGATAAGTTTTTAAACATATTTTTTTGGGAGAAAATGCATAGCTACATATGGATAAGTTCTAAAACATGTTTAGAAAACTATTTTAGAGCCTAATACTATGGGGTAGACTTTAGGAGATCCCATTAAATGCTCCACGTAATCCCCCTCTAAGAAGCCTTTCAAGTATATATAAGGCATTTAATTCTATGTCCATTTAATCATTTAAGAAAAAAAAAAGTGATTCCTACCCCTTTCTCGAAGGGGGAATATACTAAATTAAAATGAAAAAAAGAAGAAGAAAGGAATAAGTATTAGGTAATATTAGTATTTCTAAAAAATGAAAAGAAGGGAAGGTTCTTTTTATTTATTTATTTTTATTTCTTTCTTTAGTGAATAGATTAAATATATGAGTAAATATAGTTATTAACTATATAGAGTATCAACTAGCTTATCTAACTTATTCAATAATCTATATAAAACACACTGAGATATATCATTTTATAGGCTTTCATAATTTGTAGTTTTTTTTTCATATATTTCAACATTGTCTTGTTAGCCTTTTTAATTGAATTTTATTATACAAATTGTAAAATAAAATGACAATGATATCAGTTTACACCAATAAACAAAACAATTTTATCAAAGTTTCTAACAATTAAATTTTCAAATTGATAAGCATGCCACTTGAAAATGTTTCCATTATAATGAATTCCAATAAAAAACAGATTATAAAGATTGTGCACCAATCTACAGTTGCAAATAATTCTACAGCTTGAGGTCCAAGCAATCTATTTTCTAAATACTAATACTATCATAAAGAAACTTTTATCCAGGTTATGTCTCCCCACTCATTACATCTCAACATGTCATCCTTTCCAAAAATAGTTTTTTGCTTACAAACATTAACGGAAAAGGAAGATTTATTCTCATTCTATCTTCTCACTGATCTAAATCTAACAAAATATTCTTCGAACATATTCTTGTGTTTTTAATAATTTTCCACTTAAGAAAATACATAACAAAATTTTAAAATTTCTCATTCTATCTTCTCACTAATCTAAATCCAATAAAATATTCTTTGAACATATCCTGGCACTTTTAATAATTTGCCACTTAACAAAATACATAACAAAATCTCAAAATTCTTGATATTTTTCTAATATTAGCATTTACCTTTTCAACATGAGTAGATTTGTTTAGCGGTTTGCATAAAATGTAAAATTTATTTGGCATTTCATTTACAACTTTGCGAACATTATTTTTATAAGGAAGTAGAAAACATGAGACTTATTAGCATGCTCCATACATCTGATATCACCTTCATCATAATCCAAGCAAATCATAAATAATGCACTACCCCTTTCTAATAATAGGGATTCACTCTGAGCCTTGATAGTTCTATAGACTTATGTATTTTATCCTATTCTACAATTGGATAGAAGTAACTTGTTTGCTAATCTCGATCTCATCTGTGTAATGTCTTTTGTGTCTTGTCTTTTAAGATTCTATTACATATACTAAAATCTAATAAAATATTGGTGGTTGCTTTAGTTTCAATCTCTGAAAACATTTACTGGAACCCAGACTGATTTGTAACTGCAATGAATCAAGGCGATCAATGATAAATCACATCTCCTTTAAGAAAGGCCACTATTCCTTAAGGAAGCATCAGTAAGAGGGTGGAAGTAAGAATGACACAAACTAATTTTAATTCACTTCCTTTGAATTTTAGATGCTCATGTTTCTTCTGATATATACAACCATCTATGGTGAAATAGTTTTCCATGATCTGCATTCTATATTCACGTTAATAGCCAGTAAATGTATTACAATTGAATTCCTATATTCCCGTTGAAGAAGCCTATCCCACTTGAACGCTCACAATTTATTATTCAGCCTAGATTTACTGTGGTGTTTTTGTGTACAAGGGTCACCTCACCTCTTATGCTGCAACTGGAGGAAATGCCTCTCGGCGTAATTATATATATTTAAATATAGATATAAATAAAAATAAATTAGCAAATAGTTAAATAAATAAATATATTATATATATGTAAGAGATGTAAATAAATAATGATGACGGTAAATAAATAGTAAATATATATACGTATATATGTATATTGGGTAAAATGAAGGTCTTTCAGATCAATTTATTTCTTTATATCTATTTTGTTATTGAGTCAAGTGAATACTCTCCCTTCCATTAGGCTAGTCAACTAGATGTTTTAATAATAAAAATGGATGATCTTAAGATCAATGCTGGAATCAAGGAGTTGTGCACTTTTTTGACATTTTGTGATTTCCACATAAGGATGATGTTTCAATGCGTTATATCCAAATCGAATTACCCCCATCTATTATCAAAAGGGAAATGTGAACACTAAAGTATAGATTAGGAGTTTTATCTTTTAAACTACCTTTAAAGTTATACTTATGTTAAAGGTTAAGTTGTCTTAGTTTATAGTTAATTAAAAAAAAGGGATTCATTTAATTAAGTGTCAATTAGAACCATGGTAGTACGGTCCTAATGGTTCAATAATTACGCTTATACTCAGTGGACCTTTTAGGATTCAACCCACATGTTGTGTCCCATCATGGTGATTCTTAACTAGATACTCAAACCCTCCTAGTATTTCCAATTATCATTTAAAGGGTGTGTGCAATTGAACCTGCACACTTGCTTATGCATTTCCCCATTTCCTCGCCTTTGGATGACGTGTCGGAAGTGATGTTGCATGCATAATGTCACCTGAAGTGTATAGTTTGGATCCATGTTGCACATGGTTGGTAAATCTCGGGTGCTCTTATGTATTGTTTTCAAAAAAATAGTTGTGTTTTTTTTCCCTGTGAGTAAATTATGGGTATTACACTATCTCATGCCTATTTTTATTTGGACAATTATTAAAAATATCTCCAAATAGTATGAAGAACGTTAACATTGATTTAAAAAAAGATTGACAAAACTCCATATCAACTTTTATATATTCAATTACATCAACTTTCTTATCATTATCAACACCTAAAGTTGAATGATCGACTATAATTTGATTCTATTGAGTTCTTTGTAAAGCTTTAAATTTAAAAGCTTCTCCTTAGAATTCAACTAGTTTGATTTCTTTAATCTCCTCTTAATGCTTTTACCTTTTGCTAACACATCTTATTCACAACTCCGCAACTCTTTAATTATTTGAATCTCTTCAGCATTTGTCCATGATTCCATTGAAGAGTCCAACAAAATGTTGAAGTAAAAGCACTCAATAACACATTAAAATGTTGAAGTAAAAATGCACTCGATAACATGTTAAAATGTTGAAGTAATAATGCACTCAATAGCAAGTTTACACATAGCTTGCATTTGCATTTTGACAACCCATTTGATTATTTATTTATGCATATTTCAACTATTTCTTCCTTTCTCTCTCTCTCTCTATATATATATATTTATATATGTATATGTTCATCATAAAAGCTTGTGCCTCTCCGAACAACCTTATGGGAAATTTAGTGAGTGGGGGACCAAATTGCGCCTCATTGAATGACCTCTGGGATTGTTATAGAAGCCGACTTTTATCTATGTTTTGGGGAAAGGGAAATAGAGAAATGCAGAGAAAACTTAAAGATGGTGATGTGCCAAAGCTTTTACAACATTTCAAAGTTTCAAAAATCCTTACTCCTGATGAAATGGACACAAAATACCACAGACCCTTCATTGTTGGAAAGAGAATGAATGACTAAGGCTAAAGAAAGCACAAAGTAGTCATTCAAATCTCCCCTGGGAAGCATCCATTAAGGTTTGACAAAAATAAGAAACCCTAAAATTAATAGGAATGTTTAAATCTTTACAGAACCCTTTTGCTCTCACAACATAATATGAACTTTAGCATATTCTTCATAGAAAAGGAAAGAGTATAATGAATATGATCTAATTTCTTAAAGATAGAATTAAACATAAAAGCTAATGGCATATAAAACAATTACCAAGACTATCTCTGTAAGACTTGACATAAAGCATTCAACATAAACGATATAGGAAAAATAAATTCATGATAAAGGCCATAAAGTGCACAATCTCAAAGATTTCTCCTTAATAATATAATTTGTTCTTGCAATAAATCAACTAAAATCAAAGGTCAGATGCCAATCCGATTAATAGTTTTAAGAAATTAAACATGCCATAGAGCATAAATAGTGCTTTGTAAAAATCCTCCTATTCCTGATTAAATTCTAAACCTATGACTCCTGATTCTATTTCTCACTATTGCAAATCCCTTTAAATAGCCAAAAGGATGAGCCACCATCGCAACCAATAAGGATGAAAAACTGCCAAGTGTCCATGCTTGATAGACTGCAATCCGGTCTAGGGTTTGATTGGATCACAATAATCTTCACTAATAAAACTTGAGCTACTTCATTAATGGCTCTGGATATTGTAGAATTTTTCTAAAGATATGTTGTCAAAGGATGATCAGATCTTACTACAACCTGATAAAATATAATCCAATCAGCTACGAGGAATGATGATGCCACCCTAATCTGCTTGACGAAATGGATGATGTGGAACGCTGGTGGGCGATCTCTAAGTTTGTGAGAGCAGCTTGGGGAAAATCCCCACCATGCAGTCATGTGTTCCAGTTTGGGCCCAAAAGGAAAACGATATAAAGAAAAGCCACGCAACCACCACGTGGCACATTGCGCGCTTTTATGTAAGAGTAACCTTTAGCCTTTGGAGTGTGGTGTCATAAAAAAGCGAAAAAGAAGTAAGGGCCGAAAAAGAAGACTTGCATGGGCTGAAAACAAAAACATTGAAGGAAAAATTTGCTCCACAGTTTCTAGTGACTCATAGGGGGCCTTCTCTTGTGGAGGTATGAACCCAGATATAAAATAATCTTCAAAGTTTGAGGAAAGCAACATGTTGGGACTCTTAGTCTTCATCGAAGGGAAAGATGAGGGTGCCACAGTGTCTCATAGGCCTGATCAAGATCAAGGACCTCTTTGATAGAAACTACTCCCCATTTTGATGCAATAGTTTCAATGTGGTAGTAGAGGTGGGATAAGTAGAGGAGAACCTTCTCGACTTCTACGACCAAAGGAGATGGGCTCAAACCTCAAAGTGACAAGAAGTCATGTTGTTTGAACCAAATGGCCTCTCTAACTTGTTCCTCCACCAATACTCCTCCATAATCAGAGGATAGGGGGGAAATCCAATATGGAATAGAGCTTGCAATTCTTCCTTCATATCTCTGACCTTTTTAGTTAATGCCACTTGATAAACCTTGCTTTCCTAGGCGACTTGATTGCAAGTGATAAACTCATTTGCTTTTCTGGCCACTGCCCTTCGGTCTGGAATTCCTGCATCTCTCCCATCTTCCCCAATTGCTTTATACAACTTAGTGATTAATCTCCCTGATTCTTCAGAATGAGGGGTGACTGTTTGTAGAATCTGCTCGACTACTGGGCCGACCTTGGCATTTAATTCTTGCCCATCCATTAGGAACTTCAAGATTGGCTTCAAGGTTGCTACAACAATCATGATCCTTTCCCAATGGGAGGATAACATCCCTATGATTATCAAGAGGAGCCTAGATGCTTGTGCTACAACCAATTCGTGCTGGAATTGGGTTTCCTAAGCTCTTGCGCTTTCCTTTA
>VDFB02343511.1:0-17259 GCA_007258455.2 Sequoia sempervirens | reverse complement strand
AAGATTGCTTGGACTTGTGAAGAAGTTGAAATGTATGAAGGAAGAGTGAATTTAAAGGAGAGAATGAGGAAAATGACCATATTCGGGTTGGTTAGTCGAAGAGGGTGTTACAAATCGACCTCCAATGGGAAGTGTAACGCCTCTACAGGCTCTAGATGTAGGAATATTCCAAGGATGTAAGTGTGTCATGTGGAAATCTACACACCGTGTGAGCGTCCCCAACAATTATTCCTCTACCGACACACAAAATGCTTGCCAAGTGGAATGAAGATAGTGGGCTTATGTGGAATTTGGCCTTCAAATTTGGTTTTCTAAAGTGAGGAAGGGTAAAAGGGAAATTTGCATAAGGGGTGAAAATTTGCTCCTATACATTTTTCCCCCTTTAGTGAGAACAAATACTGATGAGTGCTTCAGTAAAGTAGATTGAAGAAGTAGTAGAGTTAGAAATGTATACCTGAACCATTAAGGAAGCAGACCGCGATCTAGCAAACTTGAGAGCACAGGGTAAGAAAAGGACTTCATAGCCCCACAAAACTGTGAAGTTATGGAATGAAAGCATCTTACAAGCCTGTAGACCTGTAAGGAGGAAACCCCCAAGATCTCTCACATGAAGGAAGCCCTGAGAATCAAGTGCCTCACAGGCCCGCAGACCTACAAGGAAGGTGTCCTCCAAGATCTCTCACATGAAGGAAACCCATAAAAGCACCTTACAGACCCATAGACCTACAAGGAAGCATCCCCCAAGATCTCTCACATGGAGGAAGCTGAGAAAGCCCCCCATAGACTAGTAGACCTATAGGGAAGGTGTCCTCAAAGATCTCTCACATGAAGGAAACCCAAAGAAAGCACCCTACAGACCCACAAACCTACAGGGGAGCCACCTCCAAGATCTCTCACATGGAGGAAACCAAAGGAAGGTGGACTCCACAAAGTCAAAAAGTGGCTTCATAAGCGCACCTGTAAAATGACATGTTTACCATAGATAGAATATGTCAAAAAGTGGCCACACAGGAAAATAAGGAGATAGTCACACAAACTGTCAATAGATTGGAAAACTTTCAAAGGGGTTCTTTAGGAACCCAACGTGAATAAGGGGTCCACTCAAGGGACACACTGTTTGAAAGCACAAAATAGATGTTTCTTTCTCGAATCGATTCATCGTTAATGAATCCTTTTGAAATATGTTCACTTCATCAAGGAATTTGTAAGGAAGAATATGCCCACACACAAGGGGAAGATCAAAGTTTTTCCCACTTCAGAGGAAGGTTCTCCAATTCTCTCTTTATGAATCCATGATGAAGGAAACACGTTCCATTAGGGTTTCAAGTCAAGAATGTAATTCTTGAAAGGAAGTTTGTGAAGATTTTCAAGAAAATATTTGTTGGCAATGAATGCATTTTTTGAATGTAATCAAAATTTTGAAGAAGTGGTGTTGTCACACATGAGAGGGACAACTCAAGAAAAGAAGAGAGAAAGATAAAACAAAAGTGAAAGAGAACATCAAGCACGAGCAAAGGGAACAGGGGTAGCCTGATATTTTGGGGTCATAACTGCTCATAAATATATATGTGTGTGTGTGTGTGTGTATAGTAATAATATATAAAACGAACTGTCAACAACCCCCTACTATATCAGACCATGTGAAGAATACATGAGAAGACAAAGTAAAAATAAAAAATTGGGTCAACATGGAAGGGGAGCCTAAATGCCCCCAACACTTTGCATCATCCCCAATTTATCAAAAATCAAGTCACAAACATGGAAGAGTGATGATACAAATGGAGGAAGGTTTACAACACAAAAACCATGCCTATATCCAAGCACCAGCAGGGGTTACTAGGGTCATCTAGGCACACATAGCACAATCATGGGGGAACACATCACAACACACACACACATCTAATCTAAAGATAAAGAAGAGGCCTCCCCCTAACATTGATCGACCAAGAGGTTGTTTGTATCCCACTCCATATCATTGTAGGGGGAAGGAGGATGAGCCTACAATGGTGGAATTTTAAGAGGAGGAGCATCTGACCCTCTCGCAAAAATGGCTAAGGAAGAGGGCCTCGCAAGGTCCTCTCCATCTAGCTCCTATGAAGCTAAGGTTAGCGACTTCGTGAAGATCACTGACAAGGCTAGAACCTTGTCTAAAGAGTTAAACATGCACTTTATAGGATTTTCATTTTTTACCTCAAAATATGGAGAAGGTTGTGCCCTAGATTCACCACTAGGCTCATTCAGTGATTCAAGAGTGGTGACGAACTCAGGAGAAGTTGGGACTGGTTCCATCACTAGGATAGAACAAGTCAACACAGGACCACCTTTCAGAGAAGGTGGGATCCTCTTATGTCCTTCATTGCTAGAGGACCACTCTCCACCTTCTACTTCTTTGGGGGATGTGAACTCCCCACAGACGAAGCCATAGGTGTGGAGGAAGAGGAGGCAAAGAGAACTGTAATAGATACCACTGACGTGTTTGTCATATCTACGGGTTTTGGAGAAGGTTGGACATCTAGAAGGGACATAAATAGAGGCGGCTCCACCGAAGGAGTGATGAACACTTGTACCTTTTTAGGATCAAGGCATTCACACTCGTAGTGAAAGCAGAAAGCGATACAGAGCTAGTTTGAATGGAAGCAAAGGGGAGGAGAGAGGACACAGCAAGAGGCCTTGATATAGGGGCGGTTGTTTCCTCTTCATTCCTCTATAAGGTGGCTTGCTCGGCCATGAGAGCCTTTTTCTGGCACTTCCGCTAGTGTGAAGGCAGTTTTTGTGACTCTTAGAACTAGAGGTTGGAGGTTGCAAAGGAATGGAAGGCTCCTACTCAACCATGGGAGTTTCCACTATGATCGTCTCTGGTGGAGGAACAAACTCCTAAATGGGAGCAGGAGGAGCAAGTTAAGAAGTAGTGGGGGGAGTCAACTCAAGTGTCTCATCAACGAGCCTCTTCTCGTTTACTGCTTTGGGAGTAGAAGCAGTAGGAGGCCACAGAGATCAAGAGAAAGAGGACTCTCCATGGGGACCTTTCTTCCTCTTATACCGAACGGGCCTAGGCTCTGTGGGAAAAATAGGAAGCTCAAATGCGAGATGTTTGGGCTTTCACCAAGCGGGCATGATAGGATTCTCTTGCAAAAACATAATAGAATCTAATGGTGTCTTAGCGGGGTGAGAGGAAGCTTTAGGCTGAACAGTGGAAGAGGAAGAAGGAGGATCCCAAGACTGCTTCTCTTCTTCCCTTCTATGTGCCTTGGTGGCATCACTATCAACTTTTAGGCAAGCCCTATGTGAAACAGAATAAGGTGATAGAGGGTATCTCACTTTCGGCCTTAAGTGCCCTTTCTTATAATTTTGATACGTTTGGTGCAGGAGGTCCATCATAGAAGAGAGAGGACCAATGGGCACAGTCCAAGAGTAATCCAAAGAGTAGCTACCATGAACAACCGGTGGTTTGTAACCAGTGTCATGAATCACATGCATAGAACCCCCATCGATAAACTTTAAACATTTATGCATGACCGAGGGTACTAAATTCATATCTACTAACTAGGGGATACCCAACTTTACTCTAAAGTGTTTAGACCCAGGGATTATGTCGAATAAAAGTTTCATACATTTAGGTCCAACCAAGACTGATAGGACAATACTAACCAAAGGGGGCATGAAAATTTTGTCATGTGTGCAGATGGAGCTCACAAGTGTATCATAGCCATCTTTATGTAAAATTTTGATTAGCATGATCTCCTTAGTCATAATGTTCACTTGAGACATTAGATCAATGAGAACACCTACAATGGTGTTTCCATTGATTTGTGCAGGGATGTAGAGAGTGTAACACATGAAAACAAGAAAGATCAAAGCAACACAATGCAATAAACTCTAATGTAAACTAAGCTAACAAAAAAGAACAATGGAAAAGCTAAAAACATAAATATAGAACAATCTCACCAAATATCTACGTAATTCCATGCATGACCTCGATTTTCCTTCTCCATTTTTCCGTTGTGTGATAATTTCCCTTAGATTTCTAAGTGTGCAAGTATAGCCTATGATAGTATGATTTAGCAAAACATCGAAGATTTAGATAATTGATTGCTTCGAAAATTCATAAGATTTTAGGAGTAACAATGATGAAGGTCAAGCCAATTTATAGAAAATAGGGTTTTCAAATGATAGACTCAGATTGAAAGATAGACAAATGATTAAGATTGAAAGATTCAACATGCATTAAGATTAGTGTTAGTAATAACGTGAGTCATAAAACATAAAAGGTCGAAATTAAGATTAAATACTAATTTAATCTTTAGTTGAAAGTATTTGAAACTCAGAAGAATAATAATCGCACGTAAAGATGAGGATTAGCATGGAGGAAACGGTCTATTCAAATTCACAAATGAATGTATTAATTAAATAAAGTTATTTAATTAATATAAGTTTGTACGCAGAAGAATTAAAACTAGATAACTGACTGATCAAGACAGAGAGTCTATTTGTTAGAGGCAATCAAACATTAAATTAGGAGATAACTGACTTATTTAATTAAATCTCAACTTAAGTGGTAATGAATAATTAAATAACTAGGCGATTATCTAATCACAAAAGAATATGCCAAGAACAATTCTTTTTATGAATTAAATGATTATTTAATTCAACATTCGAAATTAGAGGATTAAATTAAATAAATTAAGATTTATTTAATTGACTAGAGAAAATGTTACTGAATAATTAAATAATTAAAGTGATTATTTAATTATAGTCAAAAGTGTGATAAGAATAAATTAAATAACAATTTATTTAATTAAAGAAAGGGGATAAAGTCAATTAGCGATGTAATTAAATAAAGAATATTTATTTAATTAATCAGGATTGAATAAAGATAAAAAATGAATTAATTAAATAATTAAAGTTATTTAATTAATAGAGGAATAAATGTTAAAATGACTTAATTAAATAAATAAATTTATTTAATTAATAGATGAGAAATGACTTTAGAGACTAATTAAATAATTAACATTAATTATTTAATTATGGCAATGAAGGTATGAATTATGAAGAAATTGAAGTCGTGGGGCTAGACCAATTTTTAGTGTCTACATTTTGTTCCTCTTTGATACAATGTCATTTCGACGTCGTGTCAAATAAAATCAGTCAAAAAATGCCCCAATGGTGCCCTAGTGTGAAATAGGTAAAGGGTATGCCCCCTCGAGAAAAAAATGACAATTTTTTAAAAAATTCCAAAAAAATTGGAAATAGTCCCAATTAGTCAATTTGATAGCTAGAAGTTCAATGGTGGTGAAAGAAATCAGTTTCAACGAATTTTCATAGGTCAAATGGTCGTTTGAAGTTGAGAAAAAGTGTGTCCAACACACAAGGTTTGAGAAAATCCCTCTAAAAACCCTACGTATAAATAGAAATAATTCATTTACACCCCTCAAGTTTGGAAATTGTGATTTTTTGCTCTGGAGCTCCTTGCAAACATGTTGCCCATTCCCTACTTAGATCATCACGGATATCAAATTCAAACCTTTAGATGGCCAACAGATGCAAGACCCTCGATATGTACCCAAAAATCGTCCTTTGAATTTTTATTTTTCACGCATTTTTTATGCATTTAATGTTTAAATTTCAAATGCACCATTTTTAAAGCTACACATATGCATGTGTGATCAATGCATGTGATAGCGAAATGATGCATGGGTATGTGCACGATCATCATGGAAAAAATAGGCCCTTAAGTGGCAAAAAATTTAGAAAAATCAGAGTTAGGCAACTTGACATAAAAATTTGAATAAGTTATCTATATTATTTCAAAAATGTGTAAGAATATAATCTATAGCAAATTGAATGTAGTTTCTAAACTACTAGGTTTATTTATAAAAAAAAATCTATTTGGTAAAGTTTGAAATTTGATGCGAGGTACTTAAATTTCGGGGGAAAATAAGTGGTGTATGTCGATCACCCTAACCACAATAAAATGATAATATTTTTTATAAGATTTTAGATATAAGTAGAGGACTCATGTCCCGATGTGATGCATATTTTTTGTAATTTTTTCCAAGTAAAAATTAATTATGAATTTTTTATTACAAATTTTAAAAAGTATAAAACTCGTATGTCTAACACCTTAACTTGGTCAAAACTTTGAACATGAAATTTTTTTTTTTAAAAAATTCTATAGTATACAAAGCATAGAATGTGACAAATATTTTGGATTCAAAAAATGTGATACCATTTGAAAGTTATAGATGTTTTTCAATCAACCTATCAATCAGGACTATAGTTGTAATTCAAATAGAAAATTAATAATAATAATTTATTTAATTCAAAGAAGGCATAATTTATATTGGTGGAAAGCTGAAAATCTCCTTTAGAAACCCTTTTCATTTCATCAATTTTGGGTTAAAAAAATTCTTCATCCACATACCCTACATATACTCATCATATCGCCACTTTTTGGCCCATCATGATCCTGCACGTACCCGCATATGCAAAAACACGTCTAGGGTAGTTTAGGCATTTAAATTCAATGATTGCATTTGCATTTTTGTTCACTGTATTTGTAGTTTTAAGTCACTTTTGTTATGCGTAGTTTCATAAGTAGGACTATGCAACTTATTCGTTATCTTGCTATGCATTTGCTTGTATACTTGCGTGTTGAAAATGCACCGCATTTGTGAAATTATGATGCATATGCATGAGTGATTGCACGTGTTTTGTCTTTTGACACATTTGCTTTAGTGTAATGCAATTGAATTATGAAATGACACATTTGAGGTTTTGAGATGCATTTGAAAATTTGAATGACACATGTGTAATTTTGCAATGCATTTGGTATAAAGCGACACATTTATCTGTCAAAAAGTTTTGAAATTTTGTCCTATAAAAAGTTGCTTGTTTTTTTGACACAATATATGAATTATGCAAGTGCAGGTTGTTTTAGATCTGATTTATACCTGAGAGTTGAGATTTAATTAAATCAGTGAGTTATCTCCTAATTTAATGTCTAATTATCTCTGAAAATAGACTCTTTTTCTTGATCAATTAGTTATCTAGTTTTAATTCTTCTGTGTGCAAATTTATATAATTAAATAACTTTATTTAATTAATTCATTAATTTGTGCATTTGAATAGACCGTTTCCTCCATGCTAATCCTCATCTTTACATGCAATTATTATTCTTCTTCTGAGTTTCGAATACTTTCAACTAAAGATTAAATTATTATTTAATTTTAATTCCCACCTTTTATGTTTTATGACTCATGTTATTACTAACACTAATCTCAATGCATGTCGAATCTTTCAATCTTAATCATCTGTCTATCTTTCAATCTGATTCTGTCATTTGAAAACTTTGTTTTCTATAAATTGGCTTGACCTTCATCATTGTTACTCCTCCTGAAATCTTATGACCTTTGGAAGCAATCAATTATCTAAATCTTTGATGTTTTGTTGAATCATACAATCGTAGGCTATACTTGCACACTTAGAAATTTGAGGGAAATTATCATACAATAGAAAAATGGAGGACAATCATGGAATTATGTATATATTCGATGACATTGTTCTGATATCTATGTTTAAAGCTTTTCCATTGTTCTTTGTTGTTAGCGTAGTTTACATTTGAGTTTATTTGCATTGTGTTTCTTTGATCTTTCTTTTTTTTCATGTGTTACATTGGTGAACTTGATGTGAAGAAATTCTCTTTGTAAAATCAGTAGAAATTTTATTCCTTTTTGTAGGTATCATACGGTTCAACGCATTTGACACATAGAATGACGCAATTGACCTTGCGAGCCACATATGATGAGTAAAGTGACACATCTGACAACCTGCAATGCATCTATGGCCTTCTACGTCACATTTGACTGGTGAAACCCATGATACATCTGTGGCCAGGTTTTGCGACACATCTGGATGGTATAATTTCTGAGTCTAAATTTTGAATTTCAATTTTCATTGTAGTTTTCATTACGACTAATTTTGAATTTGTAGCGTGTGTTCTTGAGGAGTTAACATAGTGTTTGTAGGACGTTTCATAGAAGACAAGTATTCAACCACGGTGAGGGCACCTTGACACAATTATGCCTCCTTGTGGAAATTTAGGAATTTGATTCAATTTTTGTGTTCTTACCTTGTATTAAGGTTATTTGAGTCATTTATCATTTATTTTAGGAGGTCATTTAAGAAAATTTTAAAATATGTCAATGTATCCAAAAGTTGTCAACACAAAAGTTCAAAATTGCAAAAAATGTAAAAAATTGCATTAAGCAACAATTAGTTGTTAAGAGGTCATTAGAGACTAATCAATAATAGGAAGTTGAAAACAGTTGGAAACTGATTTTCCATGGTGTAAATTCCTTTAAAAAGGATTTTGAACTCCTTTTGTGGTCGTTGGTGATTGATACCTTGAAGAAAACAATGAAAAAACTCTGTTTTTATGCACATTTTCCAGAAAATTGACTGTTCCAGGCTTATGTACTGATTTGTACGGACTTTAAAATGTGTAAGAATGATTTTGAAAGTTGATATTATCAATCACCTTCCAAATATTTCTTGTTTCATGCATTTTAGTTAAGAATTGTTCAAGATATAGTTATTTTTCTCAAAACTGTCTAAAACCCTTGCTAGGGTAACAGTTTTCAGTAAAAATCATGTTTCTCCAAATTGAACTATTGGATTTTTCTAAAAATTGGAGGAAATGTTTTTAATAAGGTCTTATAAATTATCACTGGAGCGATTGGGTTAATTTTTTGGTTTGTGAAAGTTATAGGTGACTGTTTGCATACATATCTCCTTGTTTCGACCTATTTCGTAACAAAAAAGTTCGGACAGCAAGCATGTGTTCCAAAACAAGTATACCTAAAAATGAGATATGTTTTTAATGGCCGAAATGGGTGCTCAAAAATGTATTTATTTTTTTGAGATTCAATCTTTCTTGAAAATTACACCTAATTTAGTGTTTTGGTTCTCTTCAAGCGAAATTTGGGTTTTTGGTGCAAGTAATTTGTAAATCTGATAAAATAGAGGAATAAGGCTGTGTAATTGGTTTATTTCTATCAAAATGATAATTTTTCAGATGTATGAGGGTTTGATTTTAATTTTATAAAGGTTTAGATTCAAGTTTTGAAGAGTTGGGCTTTGTAGCCATGAAGAAATTCAAGGAAATTGAAGTGATTTTGGTAAAGGATTGAATTGTTTTAAGTATTGTTGTTTCTTCCTTTGCTCTGCATCAAATTGGTATCAGAGCCCGGGAAAGATATGGGCCGATAAGTTGGTTGTGGTTTGTGGTTTGTAGTTGTGGTTTGTTGGTTGTTTGCAGGAAAGTGAGTTGTGAAGCAAGGAGGAATCTTGCTTGAGAGGATGGAGAACTTGAGAAAGCATTTGCAAGCAGAGGAAGAGAGAAAGAAGAAGAAGAGACAAGCCAAGTTTGATAAAGAGATTGCTGAGATTAAACAAGAGATGCAAAGGATGGATAGAGAGTTCCTAGAATCCATAAAGAAGATAGAACAACAGATGAAACACTTAATGAGTTGGCACTTGAAAATACACAAGAAAGTTCCATGGCCTATTCACAAGATAATCAAAAAGAGGAGAAGGGAAATCAGAATGAAAGAGCAAGAAACCTTTGAAGATGCAAGGGAATACTTCATTGAAGAAGAAGTTGCAGATAATCCAAGTCATGAAGATGAAGAGAAGATCAAGAGCATATATCTGATTCCAGAGGTTGAGGACATTGAGTTGGTTAAGGGAATGATCATGGATGAATTATTCATAGAGGTTTGCAAGGAGTTGCAGCATGATGGAGGTATCATGATTTCCACCTTATATCATTTCATTGTGTTACTAATGCTTTGGAAAAAGGATTGTTTGCAGGTTAAAGGAAAAAGGGAGAAGCATGAGATGCACCAAAGAGTAAAGATTCTAATTTCAGTTGGTGAGCAAGGTATGAAGCTAATTTGCATGGACAAGATGAAGCCCAAGGTGAAAATGAAGGTGATTAAGAGCAAGGAAAATCAGTGGTAGAGCATAGAAAGGATGCAATTTTGTGGAGAACATCAATCCAAGTGGACTTGGATTCTTTTCTTGGTCGGGAGTATGGTGCAGGAGCACCTTGACACAATTATGCCTCCTTGTGGAAATTTAGGAATTTGATTCAATTTTTTGTGTTCTTACCTTGTATTAAGGTTATTTGAGTCATTTATCATTTATTTTAGGAGGTCATTTAAGAAAATGTTAAAATATGTCAATGTATCCAAAAGTTGTCAACACAAAAGTTCAAAATTGCAAAAAAATGTAAAAAGTTGCATTAAGCAACAATTAGTTGTTAAGAGGTCATTAGAGACTAATCAATAATAGGAAGTTGAAAACAGTTGGAAACTGATTTTCCATGGTGTAAATTCCTTTAAAAAGGATTTTGAAATTTCCTTTTGTGGTCGTTGGTGATTGATACCTTGAAGAAAACAATGAAAAAACTCTGTTTTTATGCACATTTTCCAGAAAATTGACTGTTCCAGGCTTATGTACTGATTTTTACGGACTTTAAAATGTGTAAGAATGATTTTTAAAGTTGATATTATCATTCACCTTCCAAATATTTATTTTTTCATGCATTTTAGTTAAGAATTGTTCAAGATATAGTCGTTTTTCTCAAAATTGTCTAAAACCCTTGCTAGGGTAACAGTTTTCAGTAAAAATCATGTTTCTCCAAATTTAACCATTGGATTTTTCTACAAATTGGAGGAAATGTTTTTACTAAGGTCTTATAAATTATCACCAGAGCGATTGGGTTAATTTTTTTGTTTGTGAAAGTTATAGGTGACTGTTTGCATACATATCTCCTTATTTCGACCTATTTCGTAACAAAAAAAGTACGGACAGCAAGCATGTGTTCCAAAACAAGTATACCTAAAAATTATATATGTTTTTAATGGCCGAAATGGGTGCTCAAAAATGTATTTATTTTTTTGAGATTCAATCTTTCTTGAAAATTACACCCAATTTAGTGTTTTGGTTCCCTTCAAGCGAAATTTGGGTTTTCGGTGCAAGTAATTTGTAAATCTGATAAAACAGAGGAATAAGGCTGTGTAATTGGTTTATTTCTATCAAAATGATGATTTTTCAGATGTATGAGGGTCTGATTTTAATTTTATAAAGGTTTAGATTCAAGTTTTGAAGAGTTGGGCTTTGTAGCCATGAAGAAATTCAAAGAAATTGAAGTGATTTTGGTAAAGGATTGAATTGTTTTAAGTATTGTTGTTTCTTCCTTTGCTCTACATCAAACCCCTTTTTGCAGAATGATAGACGAAGACAAATTTGAAACTATTGATGAATTGTTTTGCAGGATGTGTGTCAAAGATTATTTTGAAATAGATTGTTTGAATAGATTAGAAAATTTTCATTTGGGCTTAAATTTAATCACTATCTTCTATGTTTGGTGTGTTTTCACAATCTGTTAGTTTAATACCTGACTCAATAATTAAAGTATCATCTCTCCTTGCACACTTGTGTGATCCTGGGTGCATGAGAAATAGTTATTGACTCTAGAAATTGGGCCATCCTTGGTGGGAAAAAGTACTCACCTCAAGGTGACTCAAACTAGCAACGAAGCTTTTTATCAAAGCTACTCCCAACCAGTATACAAATGTGAATCCTACTGGAAAGCTTAGGATTACAGGTGCAGATTTTTTATGCAGACAAGATCATTGTATCTCGCCTCATGCATAGCTAGCTGAACAGGTGCCCTTACTACAAGCCAATTGTTTTTAGTTAACCAAAAACCTTCTATTTGCTGGTGTAAGAGGTCGGACCTCTGAAGCCATCTCACATTCATGCGGTTCTTAGTAGAGATGAAAAGTATGCCATGGGAGTTTCATGGGTACTGAAGCTTGGCTGCCCTAGAGAAGTGAGTGTCATGGAGTGGAGCCAGTGGGTTCAAGATTCTATTCATTCGCTTTGAATAAGTGCAGCTACGGAAACCTAAGTGAGAACTCAACAAATATTGTCACTACCAGCCTTAGGATTGTACTTGTCTTCTAGAATTATACATGTTCATGTTTGTCAAAATTGAAACACATTGCTTTTTTATTGTCTTTATTTACCAAAATTTGATTACAAACAGAGTCAGTCAAATCTACCATTTACTAGAAAACTACAACTATTAACCAAAAAATCACATCTATCAAAACTAAGTCCAATATGTCATTTACCAAAAAATAGAGTCGCATAAGTCGCATCTATCTTAGTGAGTCACATATGTTTAACAGTTAGCTTCATCTATCACACTGAGTTGCATCTTCTTACTAGAACATCGCATCTGATATCTCGAGTCACATATGTCGAGTTTGCTAACACCTCTGATACCAGAAAACTACATTTGAAACCCTCTATGACACATTTGATTTGGTGAGTTACATCTATAGTTTGGAACGATGCATATGCCCTATCACAGACCTTAGCCTTGTTTACCAATATACAGTCTAAGTCTAAAAACCTGCATCTGACAAATCCTGAGTCACATCTAAGATAGTGAGTCGGATCTAAGATAGTGAGTCACATCTGCCTGATACAAACCTGAGACAAAGTTCACTAAAAATCGCATATGACATAGAGAACCACATCTACTAAATTCTACGATGCATCTACCTGTCTGAACCATAATTGTTTGTTTACCAAAAAACCAAAATTCACTATCAATCACAGACCCGAGAATTAGTTTATTAGTAGACTACATCTAACATTAGGAATCGTATTTTCTAATTTTTGAGACACATCTGTCATCCTGCAACACATTTTCCTGATACCAAAGAAACCAAAATTTAGTGTCATAGTCTAAGACCAAATAGTCATACCTGCCTCTGATTTGTCCTTTTACAGTGACCCTTGGATAGAAATCGTAAAGTTTTCTCATACTTTGCACGATTGTATCCTTCAGGTATCATTTAGCCATAGCGATATGCATCCTAGTTGTAAATATTAGTTTCATCTTAGGAGTCTTTATTACCTTCAGATCGATCTAACTTTTAGGAAAATCACTTTGCATACTTTAGAATAGGTCAAATTTCCATGCTTTGGATAAACCCTTTCTTCAACGAACATTGTCATTGAGCCTAGTCATTTGTCATCATATCTTTAGTCTTACACATGAGTCCTTCCAGCTCATCAGTCTAGTTTGGGAGCTCACTTTATCTTTTGGTCCTAGACCTATGAAGGTTCCTTTCCAAAACTAAAGTGAAACCTAGGTTAGTCTTTAGGTGTTTGGTAACCTCTTTTAGAGTCATCCAAAATTGATTACCTTAGAATTTTGCTTAGACTTTTGCATATTTAGACACTATCATCCTAGGATAGCATCATTTTAGACATTCCTTATTTGCAAGAAAATACCAAAAATATGGTTGCATTCATTCCTTATATCCAAAAAATCCCAAAAACATAGATTAGAAGCATACCATCCATAGATTTATTTTTTGCATCACTTGCATATTGAGCTTATCTTACATGGTTGAAACCAAGTCCAAAAGGAAAGAAAGAGAACAAATGGCTGACCCAAATGAATTCATCAATCCATTCTCAAACCCCTTTCAAGGGACATCCTCATCGAGACCTCACAAAACTTTTTTAGAAAAATTCATTACTAGAGACCCACAAGGACACATTATAGTGGAAAACATAGATGCTATTGCACAAGACCCTGAGTTTTCCTCCTTTGTAGATGACTACCTAGCAAATGATCCTCAATGATACTTGGCCAAATTACTAGTAGAAGGTGCCAAGTTACCTCTTGGATTTGACATCAATACCTTACAAATGGCATCTACCCAAGGGACAAACATGACGACTACTAGTGCCACTATACCTCAAGTGACTACCACTATACCATTTGGAGTATCTACATAGCGTGCTACCACAGTACATACATCTAGCCTGACACAAGGTCTAAATTACACCATAGGAGCATCATCATCCAATCCCTTCATCCCTATTATTGGGAACAAAATATCTAAAATGATAGCTCCTACACTAAGTGTCAATGTCACTAGCACCATACCATAGACAACTGCTATATCGAGTGTTAACATCATTGGTACCACACCATAGAAAACAACTATACCAAGTGTCAATGTCGCTAGTACTATACCATAGATTGAGGTCTCACAAACATGAAACATAACCTCCTTTCAATATGGAAGCCGACCCATCCCTTTACAAAATATCCCCATTCCTAATCAACCAACATCAAGTCACAACTCATTCACACAAATTCCAAATCAAAATCCATTCACTCAAATTCCAAGTCAAAACCCATTCACTAACGTCCTAAGTCAAAATCCACCTTACATCCCAACACTTAACCAAAATCCATCACAAAATGTTTGATTCCAAAACACGTACATGGACTCAAACAATCCAACTAACACATCATTAACTCAAGTTGACATCCTGCAGACACAAATGCAAGCCCTCCAAACACAAATGGATAACATGGCGGTGTCTAACAAACAAACTTTTTCAGCAAAGGACTTATGCCCATTTCCCTTCGACAAGTCATTATACATAACACCTTTCCCACATGGGTATGTTATACCAAACTTCCCCAAGTACAATGGAAAGTGCAATCCAATCAAACACATAAGGGAATTTTCCACGATGTGCATAGATATCACATATAACCCCACCTATCTTATGAGAGTATTTTTGAGAAGTCTTATTGGAATTTCACTTGAATGGTTTTTAGGGCTTCAATATGGCATAAAATCATGGGGTGAACTGGTTGAAAAATTTATCAAACATTTCTCCTTTAATATCGACAAAAAAATTACCATAGAAACCTTGTGTCACACTACACAAGATGAAGGAGAAAACTTTATCACCTTCTTCTAGAGATAGAGAAGTATAGCCAATCGATGTCCTGTGGAAATACCTGAGAAACATAAGGTCACTATATTCAAAGAAAACCTCAACTCAAAATTGAGAAGTGACTTGAGAGTACACTGTTGTACTACATTTTGGAACTAGTGGAAAAGGGCCTCATACTAGAAAAAGGTCTCATTGAAAAAGGTGAACTCAAGGAACCTAACAGAAACCCAAATGTGCAGAACACCCCCAATGACAAAAACAAGTATTGGTCTCAGAACAAAAACGTTACCAACGATGGGATTGTTGATGTCAAAACCCTACAAGCAGGACCAGTCATTACATTTGGAGGACATAACCCCTCCACCAACATAGTTAACATTGTTAATCAACCTCCCAACACTGTCCAAAACACCCAATGACCACAACAACAAAGGAGGTTTCCAAAACGTGAGTTCACTCCCCTAGGGGAACCAATCAAATTGGTCTCCAAAAAACTATTGCAACACAACCTTATCCAACTACTAGAGCCAAGATAATATGATCCATGACAATTTAAACCCTAGGATGACAATACCTTTTGTGATTTCCATCGAACTAAGGGACATAGCCTACAAAATTTTTGACAACTGAAGAAAATTATACAGGATCTTGTAGAGAACAAAACTATTGAGGTTAGTGGAAAAAAATAGGCATCTTCAAACACTGATCACAAGGTCTTTTCTGATCCATTACATGACCATGGGAAAGGAAAAGCCTCCAATTCAGGAAATAAGACCAATACTTTGGCCAACTATGCTAATGTCAAGCATGATTATAGTGGAAAAATCATAAATCACCTTTGAGCCATCGATGAGAATGTCAACATGATTACCATAAAGAAAACTCTTGAGTGTGTTTTCAACACTCGTCGCAGAAAGATAACCATCCAAGGCCCTCCATCATAGCAGCCACCATAGACCTCCAAGCCTCAATATAACTTACTTGACTAGTTGGGGAAGACCCCAACACAAATTTTTATCATGGAACTATTGCATATCTCACCTGATCATCGATCTATTCTAGACAAGGCTTTACAAAGCATGACTGTCCCCAGCAACCTTGATTTCAATCATTTCCAAGAGATGGTAGGATACCTAACCAAAAATAATCATGTTACCTTCTCTGAACAAGATTATGCAACTAAGAAGATAGACCATAAGAACCCTTTCCACCTTGAAGTCCTTGTTGATAAAACAAAAGTTAGATGAGTCTTGGTAGATGGAGGTGCAGGGTTGAATCTTTACACCTTAAAATTGGTTAAGTCATTAGGATTCTCAGAGGCATGTGTGGACACCACCAAAAGCATTGTCATTAAGGCTTATGATGATGAAGAATGAAAATCAAAGGGGGTTGTAACACTCCCTATCAAAATTGGTTTTGCAGTTATGGATACAAATTTCCAAGTATTGGATCTTGTCTTCCCATATAACCTTCTACTAGGTAGACCATGGATTCATGCTATGAAGGAAATCCCTTCTACCTACCATCAATGTCTTAAATTCCCCTACAATGGCATCGAGATTACAATACATGGTGACCCAGATCCTTTCCAATATTGCACTAACCTACGAGAGATACCCCAATGTCAGGTGCCTATAAACCAAGAAGCTTCATCATCCAATTCATCTCACTATGTCAATCCATTAACTCTTACCAAAACATCCACTTCACAATCATTACCTTCCACTCCTAAGGTCGAGATCCAAGATAAGGGTTTTGAAGTGTATCACATGAAAGCATCTTATTGTGTTAGCCATTTGGTTCCTCCTAAACCATATGATTTACCAACAATAGATAGGAGACAATTAGTGATCACCATACACATCCCTCTCACAACAACCTTCACAAAATGGGGAGAGTTAAGTAAAGAAGCCACAAACGAAGAAGATGTGACCTCCTAGTTATATAAACAAGATAATCAAAAATATCCTCCACCTACTCAAATACCCACAGATCAATATGGAAAAGGTTTCACGATAATGTAAGACCAAGGATATAATGGACATAGTGGGTTAGGCTTACATCAGAATGGGAGGACTGAACCTATCATTATTTCCAAATGGCCAAAAGGCCTAGGGCTTGGATTTAAACTGCTCTAGATTGGCGTTTCTAGTACCACATCATCTTTACTAGAGGAAGTAAGTGCAATGAACTTATCGAGACATCCAATGAGCCATATAACCAAACCTACTATGATTCCCCCGACTAACGAATATAAGTGGGATTCTCTATCCTCCACCTCTGTCATGGACCTTGATAAACTATTTGGAAAACTTGATCAAATGCTTAAATCCTCACAAAATCCATCCAGTTCCCATCCACAAACATCTTTTACAAAAGAGGAATGGATTAAATATTACTATTGGGAAT